>OY759275.1:10289956-10447456 GCA_963662155.1 Lamellibrachia columna
CGAGAGCTATCACCTTAATTATTGTAAAAATTTGCAGGTACATTGAGTTGGGATGTAGCCTAGGCTCTGACAGTGGTGGAGTTGACAGCTATATCCTAACCGGGGTCAGTAAGTACCGGGGTAGTAACTTTGCGGAGGGATATAGCTTAGGCTCTGACAGGGGCGGAGTCGACAGTTATATCCTAACCGGGGTCAGCAAGTAGTGACATTGCGGAGGGATGTAGCCTAGGCTCTGACAGTACTTGCATCATTATCAATGTTTGGTAGTCTGGCATAATAAGTCTGTGAATTGTACATATTACTCGTACACAACATTTGGGGGTCGGTATGCTTGCTGTGATGATGTATGTCGCTCATGAACTAAATGTCATTAATTTGGCCGCTTTCACTCTACACTGGACTTGCGTTGTTATTCTGCATAAATGAATTTATGTGACAATGAGCGCATAAAGGATTTTATGCTGGATAACAGAGCAATACATGTCTCATACGGTTATTACATATAACTGGTAGTAGGGTAATGTAACTGCAGCAGGGATTATATGCGAACAATGGTGGCAAGAGTGTCAGCCTAATTACGCCCATGCGTGGAGTGATACAGAGCACTATATAATGAGCCGTGTGGCCTAGATCCGGCCTCACTTGTTCTCAAATTCATTGGTGCAACGTGAACAGTTTTGCTCTGCAGAATCTCAACTACGATTATTATTGTTACTTGTTATTCTTTGATAATTGTTGGAGTTAATTATAAAATAGTTTTGTTGGTCGGTTAATTAGTGTGTTTAATGCCTTCTGGGTGTTTCTCAAGGACAAGATAATGAGAAATAATGTGGAAGACATTAGGAGGAAAACTGGCAAGTTTCTTCCTGGATTGTCAAAGCCAATTCGTATGCATTGATGGCTACATTTCAGATATGCAAATAATAAAGCACAGCGTCTCACAAGGTGCGCTCCATTGTCCCAAACTATTCATACGTTATATCAATCACATGTGCAATATGACAAAACTGATAAATATTATTTTGTTTTATGGTGAAACAAATATTTTCTGTTCAGCCAGTGAAGTAAATCAACTTGGAAATATTTGTTACTGTAAAGTGCAGTTATTGTTATCAATTAACCAGCTGGCAAAGGTAGGTTTTGTTTTGGTCTTGCACAAGTGACTGTAAATATTGATCAGGATAAACAACCTCACTAATAATAAGAGTATGTGAGACAAAATGTCTTCAATAAATTAAAACCACCACATCAAGCTAGTAGTCTCGGCTTTCAATAAATGTTGGCATCGTACATAGATGCACAAACTACTGTAGCATATACATGCTATATTCCACCATATTTTTTATTTATTTATTATACTGTGTGGATTTATTGGGTAGGATGTATTCACAAATTTACAAAACAATGTATAATTATGTTGCAAATCATACATTTACAAATTTACTGACATGATACAATTTAGAAATATGCTATTGCTGTTGAAGAGTCAAACAAATGAAAGGCAATTTTGATATGTGGTATGTTGTGTTGACTGGTTAACTAAGATAACAGGACTGAGAGCTATGTTGGGTTGACTGGTTGACTAATATAACAGGACTGAGAGCTATGTTGGGTTGACTAAGACAACAGGACTGAGAGCTATGTTGGGTTGACTAGTTGACTAAGACAACAGGACTGAGAGCTATGTTTGGTTGACTGGTTGACTACGACAACAGGACTGAGAGCTATGTTGGGTTGACTGGTTGACTAAGACAACAGGACTGAGAGCTATATTGGGTTGACTGGTTGACTAAGACAACAGGACTGAGAGCTACGTTTGTGTGAACCTATTCACTACTGATTGTTATAGTCTCATGGGACTTGTGTGTTTTAGAAATAGGTGGCGATACGGCTGAGGATCCGTACAATTACAACAATATATTCTAACACATGAAAATGGTTTCGTTGGTTTGTTTCTTCAACAGCGATATGCTTAAAGGTCATCAAAATGAATCACTGTCAAACATTCAAAGGTTGCATCATGTTAAGACCTATATCACTAAACTTGACATTTTGACGTCTGCACCATGTCATTACATAAACATGATGGACATAAACATGTTGTAAAAAATTCTACTTAATGTGTTTGTTTGATTTGTTTGAATAGTAGCTTTTGATTTACTGAACTGTTAATAGTTTAAAGGAAACATGACAACTGTAAAAAACGAAGAAATTACACCTGAGGTAGCTGTAATTTCTACAATGCAGCTGGATTTGGAGGTAGTTTGGCTAAGAGAAACTACATCCCCACAGCATGTGTCTGATTAAACTAGGCATGAAGGTTCTTGATCAAGATTTTATTTGTTGCCATGTCGTAAATGCTCAGTGATGTTGAACACTGCTAGAGTCCACTAGGTGGATATTATATGTTACAACAGTAGACCATACTCAGTCATGGTAGTACAAAGGTTAAGTTTTTGTGTGTAAATAAACAGTGCATGTGTGAGACCAGTAAGACACTTCAGCTGGAGTCTACTAGGTGGATATACATGTTACAACAGTAGACCATACTCAGTCATGGTAGTACAAAGGTTAAGTTTTTGTGTGTAAATAAACAGTGCATGTGTGAGACCAGTAAGACACTTCAGCTGGAGTCCACTAGGTGGATATACATGTTACAACAGTAGACCATACTCAGTCATGGTAGTACAAAGGTTAAGTTTTGTGTGTAAATAAACAGTTCATGTGTGAGAGTAAAACAACGGTGCTGTTTCCAAACTGTTATTTAAACTATTATTAAAAGTACTTACTCCAGGCGGTGGAGTAGTTCCTTTCCTCTCAATGCTGCAACCAGCTCTTCGGAGAAGTATGGGTCACAGTCCGACAAACTGAAATAGTAGAAATACCAATGTAAGCATTGTGAGCAATCTGTAACCAACACCTTTAGTTCAGACACATTCTATTAAACATGCAATATGTAGTATGTATGCAAAACTTATGGATGTGACTAAAATGTGTATGTTTCAAGAGTCAATTTTAAAACATTATTTAGATACATTTCACACATACTGCTTGCATTAACTGAAATGTGATTTCACACATACTTTCTAAAACATTTGGTGGACATTTTACTCTAAATGTGACAATTTACAAATTTCATCCACCTAACCCTGTACTTTAAACGACATATTTGGTAATTACCTTAGGAACTACAAAGGCAATGTGGGTGATTAAAGTGGGTGTATGCATTTGTATGACATGGATACACATACAACTTAGTACAACTAACTTTTTATCAATCATGGTGACGATCAGTTGAGCTCAACTTAAAAGCAAGTCAGTTGTCCATTCAGATGCATCTTCATTTAAACTAAGGACAGGTCAGCTGTTAGGAGGGGGAATTGGAGGAAATACCATAAATTAGCAAAATTAATAGAAAATCACTCCACCTACTCCAAGTTATTCAGTTTGTATGTTGTGGACAGTGGATAATTTGTCATTTCTCTTAATGGTCCTTTGTGTAAATTGTGTAGGAGTCTCTATTTTTTATAAGTTCAACACCAAAGTCAATTGTTATGTCAATTAAATTACTTCATTATATCTTTGCACTTAAATACGTGGCTATATCCAAATATGTTAGTTTGGTTAGGATATATATTAATTTGTTCATGTTACTTTTAATTATGAAATATGTTATATCATCTAAATATTATTTAAAATATGGAATATGTATTACCAGGTTCAGCAAATAAATAAAATAACAAATAAAGACAATTACTTAAGATATGTGGTGTTTTAATCAACATAACAATGTTCAAGATATGTTCATACAACAGTCAGTTTCTTATTGCAAATACAACTGTGACTTGGAACTGTTTTCATCACCAATGTACCTATTGGTCGGGTGTTACAATAAACTTGCCCCAAATGGTGTTTTTAAATATGCTGAAGTCAGACTAGTCTAAAATCACATTTTACTGAAGTTGGAGCAGCATAACGCTTATAACACAAAATGGATCATTTGACCCCACCCAGTTCCCCATCTTGCCCCCCCCCAATACTGACTTGTTAGTTTACAGCCCCAGTCCCCCAACTTGCCCACTCAATACTGAATTATTAGTCTACTGCCCCACTCCCCCAACTTGCCCCCTCAATATTGACTTCTTAGTCTACAGCCCCAGTCCCCAAACTTGACTCCATCAACACTGACTTGTTTGTCTACAGCCCCAGTCCCCAAAACTTGACTCCATCAACACTGACTTGTTAGTCTACAGCCCCACTCCACCAACGTACCTCCTCAATACTGACTGGTTGGTCTACAGCCACAATCCCCAAACTTTCCCACTCAATTCTGACTTGTTAATATACAGCCCCAGTGCTCCAACTTGCCCCCTCAATATTGACTTCTTAGTCTACAGCCCCAGTCCCCCAATGTGACAGGTGCCCGGGTGTAATATGGTCAAAAGTGGTATTATGCTGTGGAGCAGGGTAATAAATGGGTCATTTCAGTGGTGCAAAATGGCACCTTGTTCCTAGAGAGGTTTTGTGATGGGGCTAGGACCCAAAAGGGCCCATTCAATTAATAAGCAAGGGACACCATTATTTGAAATAGCAATGTTCTACAACAATGTCCCAGATTATCAATTACAAAAAAAGTTTTTCCATAAAAAAAAAATTAAAAGGTGCATGGTATTGTCAAGCCAGTTGGGAGAACAGAATTGGGAACCAATGAAATGTGTTTAGGACAATTCACCAACTTTGTACATGTTAAAACTACCCTATTGTTTGTGAGGGAATACAGTCTATCAACAAATATTGTGAACTACTGTTAGAAGCTGTAAGACTGTGTCTCAGTGTCGTGTATGAATCCATTTATGTAACCAGTAGAATCATGTCCCTATGTCTTATGCTAGTGTCTCCACAACTGAACTGGCCATCTTTGTACTGCTAGCAAAGCAAATGGTGTGTCCACAATTGAACTGGCCATCTTTGTACTGTTAGCAAAGCAAATGGTGTGTCCACAATTGAACTGGCCATCTTTGTACTATTAGCAATGCAAATGGTGTGTCCACAATTGAACTGGCCATCTTTGTACTATTAGCAATGCAAATGGTGTGTCCACAATTGAACTGGCCATCTTTGTACTGCTAGCAAAGCAAATGGTGTTATCACAATAGCTGATCAATTAATAGCTGTACACCAGCTTAATCTACATTTTGAATCAACCTTTACACTACCAACAATCGTTACACATTCCCTCTTACTAAATCTACCAAATCAAAATCTCCGCCTCTTTTATTCAAATCTAGGACCAACGTGCATTTTACCTAAAACATATTGGTTTTTATACATTATTAGTTGAGAAAACGTGTGATTTTGATAATTTTTGTATGAATTACTTTCTTTCTCGAACACAAAGAATATTCAAGAATGCATATTTAGATGTAATCTATGCAGAAAAAAATTACGTTTTATCTACAATTGTGTCATTTGTTGACTATTGAAAGTATAATTTTAAAACATTCCCCCTGCCCGCCCCCTAGTGTAAAATAACTAAAATTAAATCATTCGTTTAATGTTGAGATAAATCCTGGTATGTTAATAGACCATCCATATACTGTTGTAGACTCCTGTAGAGAGTCAGCTACGGCATTACTGTCGTAGAATATTTACTGCCTAGAAACTGTCTTCTCTGTAGAGAGTCAGCTACGGCATTACTGTCGTAGAATATTTACTGCTTAGAAACTGTCTTCTCTGTAGAGAGTCAGCTACGGCATTACTGTCGTAGAATCTGTACTGCTTAGAAACTGTCTTCTCTGTAGAGAGTCAGCTACGGCATTACTGTCGTAGAATATTTACTGCTTAGTAACTGTCTTCTCTGTAGAGAGTCAGCTACGGCATTACTGTCGTAGAATCTGTACTGCTTAGAAACTGTCTTCTCTGTAGAGAGTCAGCTACGGCATTACTGTCGTAGAATATTTACTGCTTAGAAACTGTCTGCTCTGCAGAGAGTCAGCTACGGCATTACTGTCGTTGAATATGTACTGCTTAGAAACTGCCTTCTCTGTAGAGAGTCAGCTATGGCATTACTGTCATAGAATATTTACTGCTTAGAAACTGCTTGCTCTGTAGAGTCAGCCATGGCATTACTGTCAGGGTTGAAACAAAATCATGATTTTTATTTTTTTATTTATTTGATTTTTTTTATTTAAATCGGATTTATTTGATTTTTTTTTATTTATTTGATTTTTTTTAAATCTGGTATATAGATATTTATATAGATGTTTAAATTTGTAAACTCTTTCAAACATGTTATATTCAAATCGATTTGGGTTCTTGTCTTAACAGAGGGTACATGATTTTTGCTTATATAAAGACATTAGACAATGTCCAAGAGGCCTCACCCCCTGTAGTTGCATAATCTGTCTTGGAAAGGAAAGCATGCTGTGTGTCTGTGGCTGTAGCAGTGGTAATTATCGTTTGCCTATAGGGTGGATTAGCACCTGTCCAGGGCTCTGTGTACTCTAAGGGTCTCTAACCAGAATACAGTTTGTGTGGCTTCACTGCATTCAGAAAGGGAATAGCTCAAACATTGTGTATGTTTGAGCTATGTCATAAAATATTTGACTATCAGGCTATCTGGTGACAATACAGCTACACAAGTGTGCGCACTTTGTATTTTGTATTAAAAACATACAAAACTTTGTTGATCTCAATGCTTGTAAACAATTATTTGTGTTAAATTCATATAAATCAGCGATTTAAAAAAACCGGAAGTAAATTTTTTTTTTTAATCATAAATCAATTATTATTATTTTTTTAGTGATTTAAATCACGATTTAAATCAATGATTTAAATCAAATGATTTAAATCAAACAACCCTGGTTGCTGTCAAAGAATCTTTATTGCCTAGAAACTGCCTGCTATATAGAGAGTCAGCTACTGCATTATTGACATAGAATTAGAATCTGTTCGCTTAGAAACTGCCTGTTCTGTAGAGAGTCAGCTATGGCATTACTTTAGTATAATCCTTACTGGGTAGAAACTGCATGCTCTGTAGAGTCAGCTACTGCATTACTGTCATAGAATCTGTACTGCATAGAAACTGCCTGCTCTGCGATTCTCTCCCGGTCGCATGGGGAGCTAGTATCAGAGTACTAGACTTAGAGATTCTATAAGTCAATGTGTACCACCTGAATGGGTTATGTTAGGCATTTTATTTTGTAGTAGTTGGAATACTATTATATTTAGCACAAAAACGGGTCGGTTGGTCGAGAAAACAATTGCCGATTTGGGAGATATTATGCGGTTTTTCAAGTTTTGCTGCAGCCCTTAGACTAATTTTCATGGCTGCTCGAAATTGCCTCTGGGCCTGAGTTAGCCAGGTTGTTGTTCTCTGCTTACAAAGAAATCCAACGTAGATGCAAATTAAATTATTGACTAAACTGTGTATTTCATAACAGCATCAGTAATTTTTTTCTGTGAGTGTTGTAGTGACATTTGAACAGTGAAATGGTACACTGGGCCACGAGGCTAAGCAAAAATCTAGAGGGCAATTTCCAGTTAGACCCCCCCTAAAAACCACATGAATACCAACACTATGTTCAAGTACATACAATCTGATTAACCACAAGCTTGTCTTTGAGGTCAAATGTATAAAATAAATACCACATACACAAATACAACACTAAGAAAACATTAGTAATTTGTTTTCAAAAATGAAAACATTGCATTGGCAGATCCAATTACTAACAAATAAAAAGCCTTACTCCCCGGCCTAGACACCAGGTAGAATAGTTCAACGGTTTTAGTGACTTCCAAAAGACTTTGTCTGACGTAAAATAAACGTAAATACTGTAACTTGAGTTCTGTCATAGCATTAGTCACATCGATATAATAAGTAGTACGTGCGTGCGTACATTTACACACACGCACGCATGCACGCGCACACACACATACACAAAGATGTTTTATATGAACTTTGTGCAACTTACCTCAAACTCTTGATGTGGTAGTTTTCATTGTCTAGCAGCCAAACCAATGCACGGATATCCATTATGGACATGCTACTTGATTCAATTTCCGTTGGGACTACATGCACCATTTGAGGATTCTGTGATTCAAACGCTGTGACAATTTTCATTGAGTTGTCATTCACCTTTTCCATCAGATCTGTGATCTTTTTCAGCATTCGTTCTCTCAACCTTGCAACTGATTGCTGTGGGTTCAGTTGTTGATCTCCCAACACTAGACGCTCCACATAATACTCATGCTTGGGGTCTCCAACCAGTCCTCCAACAAACATGAGCATCGTTTTCAGTTGCTCAACCAATGTGTCATCCTCAAGTTTCTCCCAGACACTGTCATCTGACCTCAACATTCCAACCGCTGAAAAGAATTCATGCAGTGTGACATGGCTAAACTCCCAGCCAGAACAGGTCCCTGTCTTCATGCGTGGATGCGGTCTTGTTGACGCCACTAAAAATCCACAGTTTCTGTCAGTTTCATCAAAGTGAAACTTGTCAAGATCTTCTTTATGAAAGAAGAATTTTGGTGGCACTGACATTATGCCGTATCTGGCAAGACCTGCATGTCTACGTAGTGGTGCCTCTATGATATTAAACAGATCATCGAAATCGTTCTTCTTCTTGCTGTACTTGAAGCATGCATGTAGCTTTGAGGCTGTTTGCAAAGTGACTTGAACAAACAAGTCTGTCGTCGTGTTTACAATTGGCGTTTCTCCACTCTCAGCACAAGCGTACATGCCAGCCAAACACTGACACACAAAGACACAGTGCAATGGTATATGACACAATCCTGCCATGTTTGGATTTGCATCAAGACAATTCATGATGAATTCTTCCTCTTTCTTTGTGTCTGTTATCTTCTGAACGTAGTCTCTGATCCTTTCACTGGTGAAACCATACAGTTGCACAGTATGGTTGAATGCTTTCATGCCTAACTGCTTGGTTGGTCTGGAAGTGACCAATATGTTAGCTCCAGTTAACTCTTCATTGTTGATGATTTGTGAGATCAAGGTTGACAAAGCAGCTTCCTCCATTCGTCCCTCGTCGTAACCTTCCAGAATGACTAATGATTCCTCACGATGTTCAGTGATAACATCAAGGCATGCCTTGTGACGGTCAAGTGGGATGAGCCCACCCAACAGCAGGTTGCTGACTGACCACTTCTCATTTGACGGGAGCTTCTTAAGCGGGACAAGGAAAACATACTTCATGTGAGGCCACAGAGTGCCTTTTGCCCACTGACTTGCAATGTGCTTAGCCAGGGTACTCTTCCCCACACCAGGTTTACCTTGAATCAACACTTTTGTAGGGGCCTTGGTCTTGTGCTGTGCATCATTTTCTTGATTGCTAAAGAGGTTAGCAATGGGTATAGCATCATTGGACTGCACACGGGTCTCCATTTCTTTCATGTCAAAATAACTGAACTTCTCAGGAAAACTCTCTGTAGTCTGCTTCTGAAGATGCATTTCCACAAAGATGTCTTCCAGATAAGCCGGTTTCTCTGAATCTATGCCAACTGAACATTGGACAGGAACTGTCAAATGTTGATACTTCTGTCGCAACATTTTCCCGAGGAATTCTGAAAATAAATAGATTTTATAATAAATATACATAAATATTGATACATCTTGCACATTCCACACACAGACCACATCACCAACCAAGAACTGTATGCAAATTGCAACGTGCCAAGAAGATGTTTGACCTCACATAACATATACTTCAGCTCTATTTTCTCAAACGATTTCATCAAAAGTGATATGAGAGCAACAGGTATATAGCCGTTGAGAGACACAGGGTTAGGCCTTTTAGGAAGAGGTATAATATCAGATGTTTTCTACTGAAGTGGTAACTCAGTCAGTTCAACACACAATTGGAACAGCACTTGAAACACACTGCTCAGCTGTTCACGACACTCCTTAAGTAGCTCTCCCGTGATTCTATCAGGCCCAGCAGCTTTGTTTTTTTTCTTCAGATTCTTAAAAACGCTGGCTACATCATGTTTTGATATTTCGATCGTGTGCTCTGGGAGTAAAGTGGCATCTTGAAAACCGCAGTTCCTCTCGGTTTCAAAATCATGACAGTCAAATCAACAGTAAAATGCGCTTAAGTCATTAGCAAAGTCGGTGGAGTTGGTAACCTGCAGCGCTTTTGGAGTTGCTACAACCGAGGATTGACTTCACACTACGCCAAGTCTGCTTTGTATTGTTCTGCTCAAACTGTGCTTGTATTTTATTTTTGTAGTCCTCTTTGCATTTCCTTACACCTGATTTCAAATCTGCCTGAGCCACCTTTAATTTAACTGTCATCCTTCTGAAATGCCTGTTTCTTAGTTTTCAACAACTGCTTGACCTCTTTACTCATCCACGGTTTCTCATTTGGATAGATCTTAAATCTTTTTCGGCAGTATCATGTTCATACAAAAGTTCATGTACTCAGTCACGGTGTCAGTCAGTTCAGAGAGACTGCTGCATGAGTCTTAAAACAGGCCTAGATAGTACACTCAAAATAGCCACTCAGTTTTTCAATTCCTCATCACTCCACAGACTTCGTTTTTTCTTAAATTTCTCCTGTCTTCAGCAGTTGTTTATAGACAGGAAGGAGGTGGACAATGTTATGATTAGATGTACCTAACGGAGGCTTAGACATGGATTTGTAAGCGTTCTTGACAATGCCATAGCAGAGATCAATGATCTTGCTGTTTCGTGTCCCGCAGGTTACGTACCGCTTGTAGGCAGGAATAGACATTTTCAAACTGCAGCCGTTGAATTAATCAAGAATTGGCTTTGGAGCACTAGGTGACACCCTGTCAAGTTCTTGCATGTGTTGGTGGATAATGTCTGCAGCTCTGGTGTAGTTCGCACATACACAAATACAACAAATATCTGACCGAACTGACGCGGCAGGTAGTAAGGTTCAATATCAGGAGTACAAATATTGCGTCTCACATCATGGTTGTTACACCATCGATCGTTCACATAAATACACAATCAGCCTCCCGTCCACTTCCCAGCTGTTTCTGTCTGCCCTGACCGGTACACTGAAGCCGTCAACATGCAAGTGCCGAGTGTCAATAGTTTGTCTAACCATGTATCAGAGAAGCAGAGCAAGTTTGAATCACGGCACTCAGTAAGAAACTTGACGTTAGTGTTCAGTTCGTCCATTTTGCTCCGTAGTGATCGAACGTTCCCTCGTATCACACATCTCAGAGGGGATCTCGGGTTAAAGAAATGTCTGTGGAAATGTCCCGCATTTTAAGTTGTTTTGAAACTAATGCCCTGATGAAATTATTGTACCCTACACCACTTGGAATGTTACTTTGTGAACTCTGAGTTTTCTAGCATACTACTTGTTTCGATTCGCATGCATACCACCTAAACATGTCATGAACATATCCAGTCTACCAAGTAAGAAAAAGAATCCTAATCATGATGTCTAGTTATTCTTTCTATGTCCTGGTTAGTTTTATAACCAAGTATGGCAAGTATCATAATCAAGATTTTAGACAAGGGGTACAACGTGGTAGTTTGCTTTCCAGCGGCAAAAATAGAGGCTGTCCCAGAAATGGTAGAAAAAATAATGGGTCCTGGCAAGGGAGGATTTATTCTAGTACACGTCGGGACTAATAACACAGAGAGAGGGAGGGTACTACTGCCTTTGCTAAGAAATAGAGGCAGTTAGTCAGAACCCTTCAGAAGACACTCGTTGAGCAGATAATTATGTCAGGGATTTTACCAGTAATGGGAAGCAGGGGTCAGGGTTATCGAAATTACCGGAGAATGACAATTAACACAATAGTTCAGCATCTATGTAGGGAAGGGGAAGTTGGATTTATGGATTTGTTTTGTTGGAAGGGTTGACATATTCATGAGGGATGGGCTTCATCTAAGTGGACAGGGTGCAGTAGGGTTTGCAGATAAACATTTCAGGAGCTGTTAACAGTGGCATGGGTAGCATCAATAAACTGCTGCAAACATTGTTTCAACTAAAAGCGCAGGGGTGTTACTTAGAGATGCTTCAAACTGGACAAGATGCCACCAGTACACAAAAACTAGTAACAAAATATCCATAAAACATCTCTGAAGTCAGCTACAAATGTAAATGCAAGGAGCGTAATAAATAAGAAAAATTAATTAAACATTATGGTATAAGATATAGACCCCTCACATAATTGGTATAACTGAATCATGTGTCAACAAAGATATAGCAGATGATGATTTAGGACTGATAGGATATGTAATGTTTAGGAGAGATTGAAGAGGAACACGGGAAGTTATTTTATATATTATAGAATCTATTCAGGCTTACAGAATAAAATTAGAAAGGGAAGCAGATTGCGATGAAGCTGATTGTACAATATAGTTACAGGAAATCCAACATTAACTATTGGATTAGTTTAACGAAGTCCAAACATAAACGAAGATGATCACATAAAATTACAAATCTATCAAGGAAGTGAGTAAAGGGGAATGTATCATAAAGGGAGATTTTAACCACGTACTGTGGAAATCTCTAAACAGTACAGGGGGTGAGGACCAACAATATACATTTTTGGTACAGGATAGCTTCCTTATTCAACACGTACAAGAACTAACCAGTGGAGAGAACGTTTAACAAGACTTAACAAGATTTGCCATCCAAGCCAAAGGCCCATATGGCAAGTGGACAAGGAAGCATTTGGCTTATTGAGAGTCCACCAATTTTCATCTATATATATTAATATAACCCGCCCTCCTGAGATATGTGTCAACCTTATCTTAAAACATATTCACGATGTTAGCAGTTACACAATACCTAGAAAATTTGTTCCATTCAGTTATTGTCCTCTGTGAGAACGAGTACTTCCTGATATCCAATCTACACTGATCTTTTACTAGTTTTACCTCATATCTTCGAGTTCTGCCTGCTATCTGTCTTGAGTGAAAAAAACATATTTCTATCAATATTTTCAATATCTTAAAAACTTCAATCTGATCTCCTCTTAAACCTCCTTGTCTTGAGGGTTGTCAAACCACATTTTTTTATGCGTTCTTCATCATTAATGTCTCTCAGTTCTGCAATCATTTTAGTTGCTCTCCTCTGTATTCGTTCATGTGTATTTATAAACTTATTACGATATGGTCTCCATGCTTGTATACAGTATTCTAAATGAGGTCTAACTATTGCTTTATACAGAGGTATAATTAGCTTTTTTCCATGTATATTATGTTTCTCCTAATCAACCCAAGAATTTGATTACCCTTTGACGCTGTGATAGCACACTGCTCTGAAACTTTCATATCAGCACTTATTGTTATTCCTAAGTCCTTTTCTTTTTACAATAGTACCTAGAACAGTATCTCCCATATCGTTGTTTACATCCAAGTTCCCGTGTCCTGTATGTAGGCATTTACATTTCTCAAAATTGAATATCTGCTATTTTTCAGACCATTTAACTCATTTGTCTATATCATTTTGTAAAGGTTGTTTATCACCATCAGTGTTAACCTTTCTAAACCCTTTTGTGTCATCCGCAAGTTTCAGTATGTCGCTTGTTATATTGTCATCCAAGTCATTCATATATATATATATATATATATATATATATATATATATATATATATATATATATATATATATATATATATATATATATATATATATTAAGAATAATAAAGGTCCTAATACCGATTGTTGTGGTACCCCACTCAAAACTGATTTCCAATTTGAAACCTCTCCATCTGCTACAACACGCTGCCTTCTGTCAGTCAGCCATTGTTCTATCCAGTCAATTATGCCATCCCTGATACCACAGGTTTTTTAATTTAAGTACATTTGCGCCTCATTATTGCGCGCCCCGTTATATTGCGGATTTGGATATAAAGCGGTCGGTCATGGACCCCGATTTTCTGCCGCCAGGAGGAATGCCAAACGGGCCTGTCTTTCAGGGGTGTTCGTGTGCCTATGCTAAGATCTACCTACTGGTCTAAATCATAATTAGCACTTTTTTGCGAGATGTACTCCTCGTGTTTGTCAAACCTACTTAGACTTGATTTGAAATTCTCAATAAAGATTAGGTGAGCAATGTCAGACAACTTGTTTGCTTTGCGCTGCCGCTGACATCAATTGCAGACGCTGTCTTCCCTTCGGCAGTTTGTAAATGAAATACGCCTAGCTTAATAATTAGATAAGTATTCTTAAATGCAATTTAGTATGCAATACTAATATAAAAACGGCATGCTTTCATTGCATCGTAAAACTAATCGTTTTCGCGATGCGAAACCAACGTCCCAAATGCCTAACCCAACGTGCTAAAGGTGCGCGAAAATCGAAGATCAGTTGAAAGACGAAGTGAAACAAAATATTATTAAGTCTACCTATTGTTATGTTCTATGTCAGCTTTCATACTGCGTGTGTCAAGTCATATATGTTTTCGGCTGCTCAGATCCTGGTTATTATTTTCGATTCGTACGCCTATTATCCATTACATCATCAACGTAGCAAATCTATTACATAATACGTATACATACATGTATTTTATTTAGTTCAACATTCAACAGGGTGTGATATTTAAAAATAAGTAGTAAGAGTATTGAAACATACCACTGGATGGTATTGACAATTATGCTCCAACACAAATGCTCAATAGCAGAATGTTGAAGAGCAGAGTCCCCACAGAGGCAAATATGTTGAAGCCTCATGGGGTACCACTTCTAAGAAAGAGCAGAGTCCCCACAGGCACAGCAACAAGTCTGTTGAAGCCTCGTGTGGTACCACCTCTAAGAAAGAACAGAGTCTCCACAGCAACAAGTCTGTTGAAGCCTCGTGTGGTACCACCTCTAAGAAAGAGCAGAGTCTCCACAGCAACAAATCAGTTGAAGCCTGGTGTGGTACCACCTCTAAGAAAGACCAGAGTCCCCACAGCAGCAAGTCTGTTGAAGCCTCGTGTGGTACCACCTCTAAGAAAGAGCAGAGTCCCCACAGCAGCAAGTATGTTGAAGCCTCGTGTGGTACCACCTCTAAGAAAGAACAGAGTCACCACAGCAGCAAGTATGTTGAAGCCTCGTGTGGTACCACCTCTAAGAAAGAGCAGAGTCCCCACAGCAGCAAGTATGTTGAAGCCTCGTGTGGTACCACTTCTAAGAAAGAGCAGAGTCCCCACAGCAGCAAGTCTGTTGAAACCTCCTGTGGTACCACCTCTAAAAAAGAGCAGAGTCCCCACAGCAACAAGTCTGTTGAAGCCTCGTGTGGTACCACCTCTAAGAAAGAGCATAGTCCCCACAGCAACAAGTTTGTTGAAACCACCTGTGGTACCACCTCTAAAAAAGAGCAGATTCCCCACAGCAGCAAGTCTGTTGAAACCTCCTGTGGTACCACCTCTAAAAAAGAGCAGAGTCCCCACAGCAGCAAGTATGTTGAAGCCTCGTGTGGTACCACCTCTAAGAAAGAACAGAGTCACCACAGCAGCAAGTATGTTGAAGCCTCGTGTGGTACCACCTCTAAGAAAGAGCAGAGTCCCCACAGCAGCAAGTATGTTGAAGCCTCGTGTGGTACCACTTCTAAGAAAGAGCAGAGTCCCCACAGCAGCAAGTCTGTTGAAACCTCCTGTGGTACCACCTCTAAAAAAGAGCAGAGTCCCCACAGCAACAAGTCTGTTGAAGCCTCGTGTGGTACCACCTCTAAGAAAGAGCATAGTCCCCACAGCAACAAGTTTGTTGAAACCACCTGTGGTACCACCTCTAAAAAAGAGCAGATTCCCCACAGCAGCAAGTCTGTTGAAACCTCCTGTGGTACCACCTCTAAAAAAGAGCAGAGTCCCCACAGCAACAAGTCTGTTGAAGCCTCGTGTGGTACCACCTCTAAGAAAGAGCATAGTCCCCACAGCAACAAGTCTGTTGAAACCACCTGTGGTACCACCTCTAAAAAAGAGCAGAGTCCCCACAGCAACAAGTCTGTTGAAGCCTCGTGTGGTACCACCTCTAAGAAAGAGCAGAGTCTCCACAGCAACAAGTCTGTTGAAGCCTCATGTGGTACCACTTCTAAGAAAGAGCAGAGTCCCCACAGCAGCAAGTCTGTTGAAACCTCCTGTGGTACCACCTCTAAAAAAGAGCAGAGTCCCCACAGCAACAAGTCTGTTGAAGCCTCGTGTGGTACCACCTCTAAGAAAGAGCATAGTCCCCACAGCAACAAGTCTGTTGAAACCACCTGTGGTACCACCTCTAAAAAAGAGCAAAGTCCCCACAGCAACAAGTCTGTTGAAGCCTCGTGTGGTACCACCTCTAAGAAAGAGCAGAGTCTCCACAGCAACAAGTCTGTTGAAGCCTCATGTGGTACCACTTCTAAGAAAGAGCAGAGTCCCCACAGCAGCAAGTCTGTTGAAACCTCCTGTGGTACCACCTCTAAAAAAGAGCAGAGTCCCCACAGCAACAAGTCTGTTGAAGCCTCGTGTGGTACCACCTCTAAGAAAGAGCATAGTCCCCACAGCAACAAGTCTGTTGAAACCACCTGTGGTACCACCTCTAAAAAAGAGCAGAGTCCCCACAGCAACAAGTCTGTTGAAGCCTCGTGTGGTACCACCTCTAAGAAAGAGCAGGGTCTCCACAGCAGCAAGTCTGTTGAAGCCTCGTGTGGTACCACCTCTAAGAAAGCTGTTGAAAGCAAGACAGGAGAAACAGAAATGGTATCATGATAGGAATGCTAGAGACAACGATCTACCCAGAGTAGGTCAGGTTCAGACAGTTAGGTTCAGAGGACCCAAAGGGAATTGGGAATATGGTGAACTCAAGGAGAAACATGACATACCTAGGAGTTACATAGTACAAACTCCACTTAGGAAAGAGCATTGCAGAAACCGTAGACATTTGTTTCCCACTAGTGAGACTCAGCCTCAAAAATAATATCCTGATGAGTTGGGAAATCTGAACTTGCAGCTAGCACAGAGCAAGAGTACAGGACAAATGCTCAATCTAGCCCTAGCTCACATGTGGTTATGAATGTCAAGAACCAACCACAGACAAAAGTCTGTAGTCCAACAGTAAGGTGTAGGTGGCCAGTAGATGTTGCATGCCCGAAACCCACGATGACGACTAGGAGAGGAAGATCCACCAGCACGGTTGGATCTGTAATAGACTAAAACGTTGAAAAGACTGTAAGGTCTGTGTACAATCTGAAGTTTTTTCTATGTGTTAGTACTACGTGTGAAACTTGTATGAATGCCCGGGATGTGTGAATGCGAATTTACTATTTTAGGATTAGCTCATAGATAATGTTAATACTATGTCCTATACAGTTTAGTTTAAGAATACATCTTTTTATAAACAGGGGAGATGTAAGATATAATATGGTGCTGCCATCTAATGAATGGACAGTGCTGTAACTACTGCTACTGTAGTCCTGGTGTTCAATAAATAAGATTACCCATGAGCCACCTGGGACATGGACAAATGGCGTACAGTGTTTCTTTGCATGGTAGTCATTGCAAATGTAGACATTACACATGCCACTGTCTACTGCTGCTGAGAGTTCATCCACAAACACTGCTGCACCCTTTCCACATAGATGAAGCCCACCCCTCAGCCCTGCCAATAAAACATCCCCACAAATCCAACTTCTTCTTCCCTACATAGCTGCTGGACTAGCATGTTAATTGCCATCCCCCGGCAATTTATATATCCCTGACCCCTCCTTCCCATTACTGGTAAAATTCCTGAAAGAATTATCTGTTTAACCCGCGTCTGCTTTATTGTTTTGACTAACTGCCTGTATTACCTAACTAGGACAGGTGTACCCTCCCTCTTTACGTTATTTGTCCATACGTGTACTAAAAAAATCCACCCTTGCCCCAACCCATAATGTTTTCTATCTTCTCAGTTATCGCCTCTATTTTGGCCCCAGGTAAGCAAACTATACCTCTTGTTTGAGACTCTGTCGGTGTTCCTAACTATCGAGTTCCCCATAAACACCCAAACTCTCCTTCTCATCTCCTCTATCACTACCTCAGAATAGCTCTTCCGTCGGATCCCTTACGTCACATTCTGTCCTGCAGCCTTGTCACCTGGTAGAGTGTTATCCATCTCCCTCTCACCTGTCACCTTTCCCTCCCATCTACTGGCTATTTTGTGCTCCTGTCGCCTTCAATCCTGACACCTTCATTCCTTTCGCCTTCCCTCCCATCTCCCTCGCTCCATTCGCCTTCAACCTCGTCTCCTTTCCTACCGTTTCCTTCAATCCCATCTCCCCCACTCTCATCTCCTTCGCTTCCAATTCCTTCCTTCTAGTCTCCTTTCGTCCCGTGGTGAAGTCGTATAGTTACGACCTCTAGCCTCACCTCCTCTCAACCTCCTCCCAGGCTGAGGTGAGCTCTCCCTAACATCTCTCTCATCGTCTTTCCCCACTTTATCATCCACTGGAACAATCCACCTCTTCCTTCCCACCATTGCCACAACGAGCAGCCTCAGCTGTTCCAACTACACCTCTAGTTCCTTCATCTTCGCATATCCCCTACACTCAAAACTAAAACCATCTGCCTGAGCCTCAGCCCAGGACTTCTCACACCGGGTCTTGACAAAGTCCACATATTAAATGCCTGGTGGCCTTTATCTGCTGTTTGCACAGCGCCATCACATAATTTAGTTTTAATTTGATTGCTACGTTAGGCTGTTTTTGTGTTCAAAAGATCACTTTAGGCTGGATTGTTTAGGAATTAATTTAATATTGACAATAATATACTTGCTAACTATGTCTTATCTACTAAGATCGCATCAGCCAAAAAAAAATACATATAAAATTATATGTAATGTATTAGATATAATTTTGATAGTCTTCACAAAATTAATTTGTGGGCAATTTCACAATACATGAACCATTGGGTAACAGTGATCATAATCAAATACATTTCGACATCAAAGTAAAATCAGAAGGTAAAAACAAAAAAGGAATACAGGATAAACTTCCATACAGGTAAATATAAAGACATGAGAAAATACTAAGCAGCTAGATTGGAATAACATGCAGTGGAATAAGACAGTAATTGAATGTTGGAACATTCTAAAATATTAAACTACCAGTATCACTGAACAATTTGTTCCATTGAAAAAACAAGGAAAGCGGTCCAAAAACATTTGTCTAAAGAAGCTATTAAAAAATAGCGTACAATCAAACTATGTTGATGGTTTATGCTGTGTTGACAATATAAATTTAATGTTTTTTTTAATGGCAGAAGACTTAATTGGATATTTCAGTTCAGTGTCTACAAAACAGGATATTAGTTCATTACCCGTTCCAGATAATATAAGTACTCCAGAAATGGTACTTAGGAAAACATAGGCAGTGAAGAATAATAGTGGATGGAATTTTGCCAAAACTACTAATGGAAACCATTATTTAAAAAGGATTTTAGAAATAACTCGGAGAATTACAGACCAATGAATTTAACATCAGTGATTCGTAAATTATTAGAATGTGAATTAAATACCATATGGTGGACTTCCTTGTTAGGGATAAATTATTAAATCCATCTCAACAAGGATTCCTAAACGCGTTAAACATGTTAAACGAATATGTTTTTTTTTTGAAGAAATCACTAACTGAATAGATGAAGGATCACCAGAAGATATTATCTACT
Organism: Lamellibrachia columna; assembly: GCA_963662155.1. Taxonomy (NCBI): domain Eukaryota; kingdom Metazoa; phylum Annelida; class Polychaeta; order Sabellida; family Siboglinidae; genus Lamellibrachia; species Lamellibrachia columna. The sequence goes on from OY759275.1 coordinate 10,309,565, forward strand.
TAGATTTTCAGAAAGCTTTCCACAAAGTGCCACATCAAAAACTATTACTTAAATTAAAAGCCCATGGTATCGGGGATGGCATAATCAGCTGGATAGAAGAATGGCTCACTAACAGAAGACAGCGTGTTGAAGTGGATGGGGAGGTTTCAAACAGGAAATCAGTTTTGAGTGGGGTAAAACAATTAGTATTAGGAATTTGATTATTCTTGATATATATCAATGACTTGGACGATGATATAACAAGTAACATACTGAAATTTTATGAACACGCAAAAGTGTTTAGAGAGGTTAAAACTGATGGTCATAAACAACACTTACAAAACGTTTTTCAAGTTTGAGAAATATAAATGCCTGCACACAGGACACAGGAACTTGGATGTAAACGATAGCATGGGGGATACTGTTCTAGGTACTACCATAAATGAAAAGGACTTAGGAGTATCAATAAGTGCTCATATGAAAGTTTCAGGGCAGTGTGGCATTGTAGCTTCAAAGTTTAATAAAATTCTCAGGTTGATTAGGAAAAATATAGCATATAAGAAAGTGCTAATGATACCTTTGTATAAAGCAATAGTTAGGCCTCATTTAGAATACTATATACAAGCTTGGAGATCATATCAGAAGAAGACTATAAGTATGCTTGAACGAATACAGAGGAAAGCCACTAAGATGATTCCAGAACTGAAAGACCTTAGTTATGAAGAACGCCTAAAAGAATGTAGTATAACAACCCTAGAGACAAGGAGGCTATGAGGAGATGAAATTGAAGTTTATAAGATATTGAATGAGTATGACAATATTCATAAGAAAGATATCAGGAAGTACTACTTCTCACTGAGGACAATAAATGAAAGGAACATCTACAATTTGTATAAATGCTACCATGCGTGAATATGTTAAAAATAAGGTTGACACATGTCTCAAGAGTGTGAGTTACCCATAGATGAAAATATTGGACTCTCGATAAGCAATTGGGTTCCTTGTCAACTTGCCAACTGGAACGTTGTATCTTGTTCAATCTTGTCAAGTCTTGTTAAACATAGCTTCGCGAGCTTCATCAAGAGCATGACAGTGTTGACCAAGTTTACCTGCCCCGTAGATTCATGAATTACTCTGCTAAGTGGGTTTAATTTATAGGCTAGCAACCACTATTGCTTGATCACGATTGTCATTTTGAAGTGGGCCATAGCTCTTTGCAGTTAACAGTTATGTCAATGTAAAATTATTTTACATTTATTGGGTGTAGCTAGCCTTTAAAGTCAAACTTGTATGTGAATTAGTAATCAACATATATACGAGAAAGCGACTGACCACAGCAGCATTCTCCAAATCCAACGTGAGTATTATAATTATTGATCAAATATTGACAAATGTTTTTCTATGATATTGAAGGATGTCTCCAAAGGTCAGGTTCCAAAAATCACCTTTGCTAAACATTACTCCTACGTGTTTGAACAAAAGGATATGCCAAATGTGAGCTGCGATTACAGCAAAATAGATTCAGCAACTTCAAATTACCCCATGAAAGTGATTTGTCAACTTATCCTTTAATTGTAATGAATTGCATGTTCTTACAACACAACTATTTATCTAACTTATTTCCACGTATCATCAACACCGACCATCGATTGATTTCTGAATGCTGGGACTTCATGTATTATTCTGCTCGCCAGGTAGTGGGGCACGCAATATGTCCCACATCATAACTGAGGCGATATCCTTCGTCTCGATTCAACAAAAATTATAAAAATTCAGACGACCTCTTCCTGGCTGTGGCTCCCTGTCAATAATAAGGGAAGGCAAATAACTAGCAACACGAATCTCGTAGCTTCAGGCAGGCAGGGCTTTAGCTTTGAATGGCAGTTGTCATCTAGGAGAAAGTCAACTCTGGACCAAAATTCCCACAAGCACTTGCACGAAACTACCAATGAACAAAGCATAGTAAATTTAGTTAACATACCTTCCGCATTCCATTCTTCATTCTTTCCAAGCGCACCTGGAAAAAGAAGGAAGGAATTTATTATTATCATATAGTTGTTGCTAATAACTGCCGTAGAGAGGATAAGCTCTTTCTGCGTCTCTACCTACAAAATACCCCCAATTGCTCAGCGTCTTGATTAGCCTCTGACAGTCAGTTCTATCCCTGGTTTTCACATTAACAGGGTTTTTCTTATTGAAAGGGTCAGGGCGAAAAGGAGTAACTGGAATCTTAAACCCAGTTGTCTCGGGACTCATTTGCCTTTTACCGCAGTTGGTCTAGGCATTCTCGGAAGAGGCAAAGGCTATGGGGAGTGGACCCTGAGAGGAAATCCAAATAAAATTGGGTGAAATTTTATAAATCTGATTACTTTTCAAGTATATAGTTAAGCGCCATTTCTACTTGAAGGAGCACAACCAGAGTTGTACCTGTATCGGCAAAACATGAATGTAAACTACGTATTAACATCATGGATCTGCCAGAGCTTTTACATACAAAACTGTAAACATTTGTTAATATCATATGAAGTCTTTGAAAGTGTGCCTGAATTATAGTATAATCTAAAACACAAACGCTGGACATATTTTGCAATTGTTAATTCCACTTTTCTCTGACCAGATGTGGAATAGCTATAACAGAGCTCGTTGCATGGAGCCCTGTACAAAGGACATTTGGGAGCAGTGACATTGTGTGTCATTAAATATACACATAAGAATCACAGTGGTGAATAGCCCAAACATGTCTATGGTCGTTTCCATTTAAGTATGGAAACAATTATCCACCTTTTCATGCTATTGGTATGTTGTTTTTCCATAAATTGCTGTTATAAACAGGTGTTAAAACAAGTACTATGCAGTATAACTATCACATTTTGCCATGTCATCATTTATATATACCAGCAAAAATTTTCATCCTCCAGATTGGATAACGTGACTGTAAAATGTCAGGATACACAAACATTATTACAAAAACAATCCATCAATGCCTTGGTACACGCTGCTGCCAGTCAATATATTGATGGCTTCTTGAAATTGCGACGTAATACTGTCCGTTTTAGTAACGTCTAGCGACGTCCTGCTCCTGTACGACTAACTTCAGATAATCAAAGAAAAGTCACCTGAAGCTGTCAAGAATTGTACATCATTGTTGGCATGGTGTTGCAGATAATTGTATGTAATAACTACAAAGGGTAATTAGATTATTTGTAGAAAGGGTAATAGCGGGTGAATTTCGAAAATTAAATAAAACTGGTATGAACCGATTTTTGGGGCCAGAGATGTGAAGCATATGTAGCATAACATACATACATGCTACCATTTTATATATATATATATATATATATATATATATATATATATATATATATATATATATATATATATATAAACTTGGTGTAAACATATAATACATGTATATACATATATATATAAATTTGGTGTAAAATTGCATATATATAATGATAAATTTTGTGTATATATATATATATATATATATATATATATATATATATATATATATATATATATATATATATATATACACACACACCGTATTTGACCGCGTTATCGCCCATGGGCAGTTAGGTCAAAATATTTTTTTTAATATGGGGGTGGGCGCTAATGCGGGTATGTGTGATAACGAAGATTCGCATTACCGTCCCCCCACTTTAAAAAATTACAGAAACAACATAACTGACCGGGGGTGTACGATCGTGACAAGGCACCAACCAGGGGCCGGTTTCACGAAGCATCCGTACCACACGAAAGAACTAATACGAAACTATGACGTTTGACGAAGATTACGTATAATTATTCGCATCGTGTAGTGTATGACTGTTCAGTGTTCTTAGTCAAATGTCCAGTTTAGTTCCTTTGTACAATATACAAACTTGGTGAAACCGGCCTAACTTCTCATCCAAATTAGTAATAACACATGCGGCACATGTCGCTACCGGTCTACATGGCCTATCGCTCTAGCCATGTCGTTGTCAGAACACCCGAATCAACTCGTCAAGGCTTCACGGGCATAGCAGAAATTCAATAGCTTTAGCCAATAATTTGATTTATGGACAACTTTCATCAGAATTTGTCACATATTGCAACATTGTAGATTGTGGACGCTTCAAAAATACCATCACTTCATGGATGGTTGATCAGCCCCGCTGCTGTCGAATGAATCTCGTCTTTTTTCAAGGCTTACAGTTGGAGGAGTTGGTTATTAAACGGTCTGTTAGTAATTACATGGACACAGTTACAATATATATATATATATATATATATATATATATATATATATATATATATATATATATATATATATATATATATATATATATATACAGAAGATTACTTGACAAAATTGACGAGCTTCAGAGCTATTCAAAGCATCCTGGCCGATACTCCAACCCTGGGACTCGCCAGAAACAATGTCAATGCAACGGAGCACGCAGACGTTGTAAAGAATATTCGACAACATATTAGCTGCCCATTTTGTGGCATTTCTGCATGGTTATCATTCACATTTTGACATTATTCTGTGTTGCAGAGATTGGGGTGGGCGGTAATGCGAGCAGGTGGGCGGTTCACCCCAAATTGTGTGTGTGTGTGTGTGTGTGTGTGTGTGTGTGTGTGTGTGTGTGTGTGTGTGTGTGTGTGTGTGTGTGTGTGTGTGTGTGTGTGTGTGTGTGTGTGTGTGTGTGTGTGTGTGTGTGTGTGTGTGTGTGTGTGTGTGTGTGTGTGTGTGTGTGTGTGTGTGTGTGTGTGTGTGTGTGTGTGTGTGTGTGTGTGTGTGTGTGTGTGTGTGTGTGTGTGTGTGTGTGTGTGTGTGTGTGTGTGTGTGTGTGTGTGTGTGTGTGTGTGTGTGTGTGTGTGTGTGTGTGTGTGTGTGTGTGTGTGTGTGTGTGTGTGTGTGTGTGTGTGTGTGTGTGTGTGTGTGTGTGTGTGTGTGTGTGTGTGTGTGTGTGTGTGTGTGTGTGTGTGTGTGTGTGTGTGTGTGTGTGTGTGTGTGTGTGTGTGTGTGTGTGTGTGTGTGTGTGTGTGTGTGTGTGTGTGTGTGTGTGTGTGTGTGTGTGTGTGTGTGTGTGTGTGTGTGTGTGTGTGTGTGTGTGTGTGTGTGTGTGTGTGTGTGTGTGTGTGTGTGTGTGTGTGTGTGTGTGTGTGTGTGTGTGTGTGTGTGTGTGTGTGTGTGTGTGTGTGTGTGTGTGTGTGTGTGTGTGTGTGTGTGTGTGTGTGTGTGTGTGTGTGTGTGTGTGTGTGTGTGTGTGTGTGTGTGTGTGTGTGTGTGTGTGTGTGTATACAGACGTAAGCGAACTTCCTGAGTAAACAAACCTAGTCTGTATTCTGTACACACAATAACATGTAACTGTATGTGTGGTCACTTGTATGTATTCTAGCATACACTGTCCAACACAATCACATGTAACTGTCTGTGGGGTCACTGGTATGTATTCTAGCATTCACTGTTCAACATAAATCCTTGTATCTACATGTGGGGTCACTGGTATGTATCCTACACTGTCCAACACAATAACATGTAACTGTCTGTATGGTCACTTCTCTGTATTCTACCATTCACTGTCCAACACAATTCCCTGTATCTGTATGTGGGGTCACTGGTCTGTATACTAGGGTACACTGTCCAACACAATAACATGTAACTGTCTGTGTGGTCACTGGTGTGTATTCTAGTATACACTGTCCAACACAATAACATGTAACTGTCTGTGTGGTCACTTGTCTGTATTCTAGTATTCACTGTCCAACACAATTCCCTGTATCTATATGTGTGGTCACTAGAGTGTTTTAACACACACTGCCCAACACAATCTCCAGTTACCCTATGCGTGATCACTGGTCTGTAATCTAACATACACGGTCAAACACAATCACCTGTGACTGTACCTGTGTCCGAATGTGTGTTCACTGGTCTGTATTCTAACACACACTCTTCAACACAATCACATGTAACTGTACGTGTAGTCACTGGTCTGTATTCTAACATACACTCTTCAACACAATTACATGTAACTGTACATGTGGTCACTGGTCTGTATTCTAGCATACACTATCCAACACAATAACATGTAAATGTATGTGTTTTAACAATAGTGGTAATTCATGTTAAACCATTCAGTATTAAACACTAATGGCAATCCATGTTAAACCATAAGATACACAACACTAGGCCATATCGGTGAAAATGTTCACACATGGCAGGTCCTTACAAACACCCAGGTGATAGCCCAGATCTTCATAATATAGATCTTCATAAATTAGATGTACTATCAAATGTGCTAATATACACCAATTTAATTGGCACATATATCACCTGATGGGTCAGCCTCTTTATGTAATGCCTCAATTACTTTTCAAGCGCCTGATTCTCTTTCAGCTGTAGATCATCTAAAGAGCTACTATGATCTTACCTGATTCAAGACACTAACCCCAACTGACTCAACTTCAGTGCTAACAAGCTGTGTCCTCCCTCTCCATATAACACCTGCTGAGTGGAGCTGACGTATGCACCATACCTGTTTTAATGTCTTGTAGCTGCTGTTCGTGGACTTCAAGCTGACTGGCTTGTTGTTGAACTTGTACTACAACAGATGCATTTGTTATTTCTTATAATAGTCTTTATTCAGAATAGAAAGCATGTATTAAGCCTAGATTAGCAACAGAAAAAAGCAGGTTTCGAAAAGTTTATAGTTAAACCACCCAAGTGCCTATTGACAAAATCTACATGGTGCCAAAGACTGAGGGTAATGTTTAGACGCTTCAGCCCTCCCTTTAATCCTGACATTTGGCTAAATTGCTCTGACCTCGGAGGTCAACGTAATTGGAGAACTGAGAGGGAGCCTTGGGAACCCTGGATTTGGCCCAGCTACAAGAGTTCAAAAGTTTAACTTGCAAACTGGGTAAAGAAGTGCTGGTAGACGTCATTGTCCAGCGGTTGAGAGGGTGGGTGGATATAACATGTTGACCAATGGTAAAGCGTATTGGGTATTTAAGCAATCACAGCCCCTGTAGTGACAGCGTCTGATTTTGGTAAACTGGGAGTATAAATACCCCGGATTACAAGGGCCGGCACAAGCTACATTTTAGGCATCCAAATTATCAGTAAAGGTGGTCCAGGCAGGCCATACCGGCTTTAGCATTAGGCTTCAAAATTACCGGTCAGATTTATCCATGATTCGTTTTAATCTTCTAGACACTAAGTGTCTAAGTTAGGTTTACATTCACTACTTTTCTTTATGGTTTACATGATATCTATCTTCACTGTTCTTTTCATTGTCATCGTGAGTGATTAAATTGCTACTATGTACGTAGCCGTCTGATGTACACAATTAAAATCGTTTCAAACCTGGAGAACAATGCGTTGACTACACTTCTGTAGTACTCTCTGTACTCATTGGTCGAGTGAGTACAAATTCAGTTATAAATCTCGACCCAGCGAGCACAAAGAAGACGGATAATTAACACATCTATATCTGTGAGAAATGCCTCCCAGACCATTGCGTATGGCCCCGAAGAAGACACGAAGAGAGACGCATATATCTTACAATGTGTTAATACTGTGCAGGTACATGTAGGTACATTTACAGGTGAACCAAACTACAAACCACCAGGTCATCTCAAAGGCACGTTCAATGATGGCAGATCTATTGTTTATGTCATCGCATACAAAACAACAGACACAAATGTTATTTTTTTTAAACTGAAGGAGAACTGACTGCGATGACACAGAACATCATCCCCAACTTCTAATTCAATCTAAGGCGTGTGAAATAATAAAAAATGGTACATTTGCGATATGCTTCCCTCTGTAATCACATTTGATGGCTGACTCTGACCTACGACTTCTTCTGATTATTTGTGCTACTCCGCCATTTTACTCACCGAGTTTGGATTTCATTTTGTGGTCAGGACGGATAATTTAAAGTTAACTTACTTTGATGAGAGGGGAATCAGCTCAGTGACTGTATAGGTGGTTGCTACTCTATGAATTCTTATGTCTAACATTACCATGAATATATATGGTGATGATACGGCTGCATATGCCTTGAAACTTAGTGTAGACATGTTCCATATCAGTGCCTGCTTATATAATGCTGGACACCACAAGACGTGTTCTGCATCAGTTCCTGCTTATATAATGCCAGAAAGCACTAGATTTAACAAGACTTGACAAGACTGCTATCTGAAGCAATGTCCAGATGGTAAGTGGACAAGGAAGCCATTGGTTTATCAAGAGTCCAAAATTGTTTCATCTATGTGTAACCCGCCCTCCTGAGATATGTGTAACCTTGTTTTTAAACATATTGACACTGCTAGCAGTTACACAATCTGTAGGTAATTTCTTCCATTCATTTACTGTCTGTACTTACTCTATTTCCTGAGTGAACAAAAATATTTCTATCAATATACTCATACCTATTCAATACCTTAAAAACTTCAGTTTGATTTCCTCTTAACATCATAGTCTCTAAGATTCTTAAACCACATTCTTTTAGGCGTTCTTTATAACTAACATCTCTCAGTTCTGGAATCATTTTAGTTGTTCTCCTGTGTATTCTTTCAAGAGTGGGTGTGTATATATATATATATATATATATATATATATATATATATATATATATATATATCCTTCTCATGATATGTCCTCCAAGTTTGCATTCATTATTCTAAATGAGGCCTAGCAATTGCATTATACAGAGGTATAATTAGCTGTTTTTCCTTATATGTTATATTTCTCCTAATCAACCCAAGAATTTGATTACCCTTTGAAGCTGCAATGCCACACTGTTCTGAAACTTTCATATCACCACTTATTGTTATTCCTAAGTATTTTCTTTTATGGTAGTACAGTGTACCTAGAACTGTATCTCCCATTTTATACTTTACATCCAAATTCTCCCATTTTATAGTTACTGTGTCCGATGTGTAGACATATGAATTGAATTGAGTAACATCTGCCAATTTTCAGACCATTTAACTAATTTGTCTAGAATATTTTGTAAATACTGTTTATCACAACAATTTTTATCCTTTCTAAATACTTTGTGTTTGTGTCATCTGCAAATTTCAGTATGTTGCTTGTTATATAACAAGCAACATACTGAAATTTGCAGATGACACAAAGTATTTTGAAATATATATATATATATATATATATATGTATGTATGCATGTATGTATATTAACAATAATAAACATACTAATAAGCTAATACCAATCCTTGTGGTACCCCACTCAAAACTGATTTCCAGTTTGAAACCTCTCCATCTACTACAACACGCTGTCTTCTGCCAGTCAGCCATTGTTCTATCCAGTCAATTATGCCATCCCCAATACCATGGGCTTTTAATTTAAGTAGTAATTTTTGATGGGGTACTTTGTCAAAAGCTTTCTGATAATATAAGTAGATAATATCCACTGGTGATCATTCATCTAGCCTTTATTGATTTCTTCCAAAAAACATAACATATTTGTTAAGTATGATCTTGCCATGTTGAGATGGATTTATTAATTTATGTGTAACAAGGAAGTCCACCATATAGGTAGTCTTTAATTAACATAGGTAGTCTTTAATTAACCTATCTAATAATAACAAATAAAATCACTGATATTAAACAATCGCTGATCTGTAATTCTCTTATTTTTCGTACCCTTTTTAAGTAATAATAATAAAATCTTTATTTTCGCACATTAAAAATGGCAATTGTACATTCTTTAAAATACAGTAATGTCCGTAATAATACAGTTGATATCATCATCGTCTAAAATATTACCTGTCTTAAAACCATTTCTGATGTCTAACATTTCCGATAAAACGTTCACATTTGATATTGTTACATTAGACAAACCAGCCTGCCACACACGGCCAATATCGTACACTGACACGTCATACATTGTATCACATTCATTTAGGATATGACTTGCGCCACAATTTGACCATGGATTTGCAATGGACAACTTAGCAACACTGTTTATAATCGGTGAATTGTGGTTCATAGCTTTATGAATAAATGTTTAGAACCTTTGCTTTAAGATTACCAATAATGGCAAACTATCAGATAACAATGTTATAACATCATCATGTGTAAGTGGTGCTAGCACCCACAACTTTCTAAGCGCTTTTCGCCATGCAGTGCAAATAGTGCCAACACTCTTACTCTGAAGATCCCATAGTGGGCTTCATAATAAGAGCAGCAATATTGTTTAAATAAATTGCATTTTACATTCGTCTTAATATGACCGAAATCGGCCATAAACATATTACACCCTCTCCAGAATTTGGCAGTGGCATCGGCAACTAAACTATCCTTATTAACAACGGATATATGATGGCCCAGATGTGCAGCATCTTGGGTACATCAGGGATGTGCCGCATCAGTGCCCACTTGTGTGAAGATGGACAGCACCAGGCATGTTCCGCATCAGTGCCCACCTGTGTGATGCTGGACAGCACCAGGTATGTTCTGCATCAGTGCCCACTTGTGTAATGCTGGACAGCACCAGTCATGTTCCACATCAGTGCCCGCTTGTGTAAAGCCAGACAGCTCTAGCATTGTTCCACATCAGTGAAACTAGCTGTTATTATAAGAATGGAGGGTTCTTAATACTAGTCACTGAAGCTTACCATCAATAACTGCTTATTTCTTTATAAAAAGGTAAAGAAAAATATTTATTTCGTTTGCAGTTTGTTTACATTTGTCAATGTCATATGAATAACAAACTTTTTCAAACAGGATCAATAATTGTAACAGAAACATGGATATCAGAATCAGTTGTTTAGTAGGATCGAAATAGCTGGACGGAATAATTCCATGTGTTAAAATACATCACTTAATAAAACCAAACACACAGGAACACATTGCATGCTTTTTGACATGGAAAATGATACATTGTAGCACAAAAACATGTTTACTGGAAAACCAAGCAGTATTTCCTGTGCATTGTCGCAATCTGGCATCAGTCAACCACGTCATTCCTTGTTGCAGTCTTAACTTGTGTTGTGTTCACCACAATGTCTACGAACCACAAAGGAGTGTCTGTGACCGAAAATAAGAAACTTTTAGTTCCATACGATGCTTTGTTGAAGGTAAGATTGTACATTGCATTCATGGTTGCAGGTGCATGTTCTTCAACGGTTCATGACCTTCATTTTAAAATGATTCTTGTTTCCATCAAATACGTTCAACAACGTGTGATCTAATTTCTAAAGTGATGACTGTTTTTTTCCATAAATGAGCAAACTGGAGGCTGCATCGAAGCTAGATGTTTCATAGTCCACCATTCAGCGAATCATTAAACATTGTCCAAGAAGCTAGTGTCGACAGCGGCAGTTTTTAAGTGGATACATGTCACCCGTGAGAAGAATGCACCTCTGTCTGGCCCATTGGTCATTAAAAAGGTGGAAGAACTTGCCAATAACTGAATAATTCCACATTCAAGGCCACGGATGGCTGGTTTTCTTGCTATAAGATTATGGAAGGTCTGGTACACAAACAGTTACACGGCGAAGGTCAGGCTGCCAACGTGCTGTCAAATGACCATTTGATCAACCACGTTTGACCAGAGCTCAGACAAGCATACCATGACGACATATGGAACACTGATGAGAGATGAACTTATTTCCGAGCACGTCCTGATACAACTGTCACATTGAATCTGATGTAGAGAATGGGGAGTGAAGTCAAAAGAGATGGTAACAGTTTTATTCATGTGTTCGATGACTGACGACAAGAAGTTATTTGTCGCTGTGAAGAATTTACCACTAGCATACAATACAATTCCCTTTACCTGAATGACCAGGAATCTCTTCAACAGCTGACTCAAAGAGTGGGTCAAGGAGCTGCGAAGTCAACAAAGACACATCCTGCTCCTGTGAGACAACTGTTCCACACATTCGCCAAATACATTTTCCATACCCGCCCCCCCCCCCACGAAGAAGACATTGGTTTTGCAACCGGAGTCAAACCACTTTTTCGACACCACATGTGTCGATCTGTCTTTGAAAAAATCTCATCAAGCAAATGCATCAGATGGTATAGTGTTTGAGCCAGGATTTGAAATTTAGGGGACACATGTCTCCCCCTCTTTAAAAAAGTTAAGACATTCAGTTTTAGGCTGAGCCACTGATCAATATTTATAAATCAGTGGTGATCACAATTGATTTAACACGCACAGTCACACGGTGTATATATATATATATATATATATATATACATTAATTATATATGGCAGAGAAAAAATATTAATATTTTCTGTTGTTTGATCAGAGTCAATTAAAATATCCAAGATGCAAGATTGAAGGGACAGCACTATTGATCATTTTAAACACTAAGCATAATGATTGCAAAATATGCACCGCTGACCTGTGATTTGTTGCAGTGGCCAATGTAAAAAATACATCCTGAAACCTTAATGTATGTAAGATATATGGAGGCTGAAAGTCACAAAGTCAACAAATGAATTACCATTTTTTCCATCTTTTATTTAGTCAGACAGATATTGTCACATAAACTGCATTTGCATGCTAGATATGACTTTATCAAACAGTTTTGTTTGCTGTATTCACACTTTGCTGTAGAAACTGCTTGTTGATGAGGTACTAATTACATACTCAGTTGATGTACAGCCACCCAGTATAGGTGAGATTTATTAACCTTTTCACGATCATTAATGCCATCACCAGTCCCTAATAAGGGTGCCTTTCCTTCACCTTCCAGAAGGCTGCCAGGGACTCAATATAATTGAATTCTCGTCAGTGTGGGCCCTCTAGCTTGATTGTAGCAATTATGTTGAGTCGCTGACTAGACAACTTGAATCACAGCATGTTCTGTGCTGAAAATCCACGTTCCACACCCAGTGTGGACTGGGAAGACCATTGCCATGGATGCCAGGATCACCAAGTTGGGGAATATGTCCCCATGATGTGTACTGATGATGCTCCATAACAATGGAAGCAACTTTGAAGGAGAGTTATAGAACAATCTAAGCCGGACAATGTTGCCGAACAGATTCAAATGACGTGGCATGGCTATCAAGACAGTTATCCACCACGCTGCCCGGTTCTGATAACCACTATAGCGTCAATGTGCATTAATAATAATATCCGTTAGGTGGCACAACAGGTGCTGGGTTTATTTGTCAAAAGAAACGAGGTGACAACCAAACCAATATGTTTTTAGAGTTTTGAGTGAGAAATTATCCTGCTAGTAAAAGTATCATATCTTCCACACCACAGGCACAGACTACGGCTATGGCCTATACTAGTTACGGAAACTCAACGCCAACGGCAACGCTACCTTTCCTTAAACGCATGATTTTTTGCTAAAAATGGTCTAGTATCATTTTTAAACATATTTATTACAATAGCATTAGCTAAGTCGTACATTCACATCCTATGCAAACATATAATTGCCGTGGCGTTGACAGTACTACTTAGGCATTGTCATTGGTACTACAACAGCTACCAGAATAGAACTAGAACTATAGAGCCAGTAGTGGCAGTAGTATTATGTCGTAACGTGCACAAATGCTGATTTGCTGTTGCATTACCTTACCGTTACCGTCTGGTTTTCTGGTCTGCTGCACGTGACCACATCGGCCAGCTGCAGTTCCCGTTTCGACGCCATTTTGCATGCATAATCCAGATTGCCCACATTCCATCTGGTGGCGCCACTATCTGGGAAGCGCGGCTAATTCCATGATTGGACAACTGATCGGTGATGCCAGAGGTAAATTCTAAGTGGTTGGGGGTAAATGTAAATGATTTTACAGTAATATTAGATGCTGAGCAAGCGGAAAAAACTGTATTTCACAATATAGCAGGTGTCGCTCCACTGATCAAAATGTGCAATATTTAAGATAATCATGCGACATCGGTGTCGCGCACTTTCCCAAAATATACGACACTTGACAAATAAACGCGAGAATGTTGCAAAATCGCGTCCTAGCTCAAACACTGGGTATAAAGAATATTTCATTACTGGACACGATCCATTTTCTCAGCCTGGCCTGGGAGAATTTATACCTGGCGTTGATCAGAAATTGTTGGGGGAAATGTGGTCTGAAAATGGGACCTTGCGAACAGCCGGCCACCAAGCCACCTGGGTTGGGTGTGCCAGAAGCTATTACAGTTCCACTGCAGCATTGGATACAGGGATGGATATTGACAGGATCTGCCCATTACCAGACCCATGGGTGATGATGTCATCATTGCTGAAGTGATACAGTAGATGATAACATGGATAACAGAATCAGCCATTTAGGAGCTGGGGCAGAATCATTCCTAATTCCCACTGTAGTAAAATGTGTCGCTTAACAGAATCACGTCCATCGCGAAGTATAACCAGACACACTAACACAATACATTTAAGGGTGAAATAACACGTGTTCCTGAAAAACCTGAGGCATTTTGGCTAGAGATCAGTGTTCTTGTTGTGAAAAACGATACAGTGCACAGACAACACCGTAGCACACTAGATACACTTAAGTGCAACAAGCCGTCACAAGATTGATGTAACTAAGTTGCAAGTTTCGTCTATATAAGAATATTAATTTTGTCGTTCGAGAATGCCAATTTACCAAATATATTAGCTACTATGCAGAAATCCAGTATCAATCTACAAAACAAAGGTCAATTACTTGACATACAGTTACTTATATATATATGTATAAGTCAATTTGTTTTTAGAAATTCACTTAAGAGAATCACCCCCTTAACACTGACTAGATCTACTCACTAGATGGTGCTACATACATATATATCATAAAGCATTGATTGAGAGGTCTTCAGTGAATGATGCCAACTTACCTTCCACAGCCTGACCTTGTTCTCTTGTCACTTGAAGGTCTCCTGAAACAAAGAACAATTGTGTATATTAGTATTTATAAAAGTTTCATCTATATCAGAAAATTTGTCATTCCAGAATGCCAATTTACTAAATATATTACCCAGGTAGCTACTATATAGAAATCCAGTATCCACTGACAAGACAAAACTCAGTTACTTGACTTACAGTTACTTATATATAATTCTAAGTCAATTTGATTTTTTTAGAAATTCACTTAATTAAGAGAATCACCCCTTTAACAAATTAAATTGATTTGACCTGAAAACAGGTTCTGATAAGCCCACTAGTCCACTGTGTAACATTTTAACTCTCATTTACATTAAACGGTCATGATAAGATGTGGTTACAACTCACTAGATGGTGCTACGTGTCATAATTATAACATGTTATTCCACCAGGTGGCGATACTAGGTGCAATAAGTACTCAAGTCTCAAGTAGTTATACTCCAAACAGCCCAATATTGAGCTAACGCAGGAGTTTGGACCAACGGCTTTTAGTGTCTCTTCCGAAAGACACGGGCAAAGTGGGGTGAACGAAATTTCCCAAGCTTCGAAACGGCGGAGGTGGAATCGAACCACCGTCCTCTCAATCGACAGGCGGGTGCTCTCACCATTAGACCACCGCTCCCCTCTACAATGCAGCATGTTGTGTGTTGATATCTCAACCAAACACAAAAACGCAAATATTGCAGAAGCTGTGTGGCAGTATGGCTACTAAGACAAATGTCTCTAATGTCAAAGGATAAACAACAAAAACTGTTAATTAGTCAGATTTGGTGAGTAGGGTTATCAGCTATAGTTTAGTGCTGCTATTTGTGGTAATTTCACGAAAAAATGTTGTGAGGTTGGGCTTTTACTTTAATATAAACAAATACATGGCTTTTCCCAATGAATGTTGGTGACTGTTACTTAACATCCCTAAAGTATACAGCTGGAATTAAATAAACTGTTCAGTAAATAAACATTTAACTCAACCTCACTCATCTGAATGTATCATACTCTACCATACAATTGTGTGTACATATTTCAGTACTGGCAACACATTTACATAACAAAAACAATCACAACACATTGATTGAGATGGCTGTAGTGAATGATTAACTTACTTTCCCTAGTTATGTACTTGTATTTGCCTGTTGTTATGGTGTGCGCGACATATATGTTTGAATGATACAAATTGATACAGATTCTTACAGAATTTTAGGTCAAAAATACAGATTGCAACCCAAGAAATGTGGCAGGTCTGACATCCGTTTTTTATTTTCTTCTTTGGATCCCATGAGCTGCTAAAAGCTTACTCGACGCAAAGCACTAATCCCAACTGATTCACCTCAAGTGTCAAACATATGTAGGTGATCTCCCTATCCATTCAATATCTGGTTTAAAAGGTGTTCTATTGGGTTTGTACTAAAATAAAAAGTATGTGTCATATCTTATGATAATCTTTGTTCAGAAAGCATGCATACAGCTCCTGTTAAATATTATTGGTACTCACTAGATGATGCCGTGTGACCCTACTTTATCAAGTTAGTCCACCAGATGGCAACATTAGGTGCAATAAATATGTAATCCAGCTTGGTGTTATAATAATAATACATTTTATTTCATATAGCCATATCCAATGTTATATTGTTCGTGGTGCTTTACAACATGTACAAAACAATTGTAAGTAGTTTTCTAAAATTGATAAAATAATAATAATTATAACCATTTCTACAACCAGTAATTATAACCATTTCTACAAGCTGTGTAAAATATATGTCTACAACCTGAATAAAATATATGTGTATGCTATGTAATTAACGCATAGAATATTAGGCATATATAAATATATAAGTTAATTTTGTTATGCATAACACTAAAACGTAATAAAAATAAATAAATATATAAAAAAGTAGAAAAAATAAATTAGTAAAATAAATACAGTAATTAAATAACTATTCTAAAATATAAATTTTAGTTAGATCACTAGGATTGAGAAAAAAATATAAATACATGTGTGTATATATATATAACTTAATTAATGTATAAGTAGTTACACAATAACAAATAAACATGTAGTTAAGTTGATAATTATAACATAACTATATTAATGCAGGAACTAGAATGTAGAACTTAGAGAGTTTATAAAAGTGAGTCTTTAGGCGTGCCTTGACAGTGGAGAGAGTGTCTGACATTTTAATGTCAATTGGCAGAGTGTTCCACAGAGTTGCACCAGCGACTGTAAATGAACAGTCTCCAGCTTTGACGTGAGTCCGCTGAACAGTTAACATGTTATTATTTGTTAGCAGAGCGCAAGACTCTTGTTGGTGTATACAGGCATCACAAATGACGAAGAAAATTTTTCCACTAAAAAATATCGCTCATTAATGGTAAAGGTGAAATGTTGGGGTCAAAAGGTCAAATGTTTATTTCTAACAATATGGTGTCGTGGCTGGTATCAATTTAAAGTTGATGATCTAGTGAACAGAGCTGGCTATAAAAAATGTCCAGTATGTAAAACATACGTACCCTGGTAGGTCATCTTAACGGTCTATCGTATGGGAATGTATTAACTAATAAAAAATATTGTTGCCATTTTTTTTCACCAGTTTCTGACACCTTGCTCTTATAATATATATATATATATATATATATATATATATATATATATATATATATATATATATATTAAGATATATATATATATACAGTGTATATATTAAGAATATATATAAGAAGAATAAAAATGTCCCCGTAATACCCATTACTAAACGCAAATGGAATTTTTCTATCCTCTGTGAATAGCAAAATATCGAAAAGAGAGACAAAAATCGCCATGACAACTCTCAACACCAATGGTAATCATAGCGATGTGGTTCTTGAGAGCCATTTGGTGAAACAAAACACCTTGTAGGCCTCAAAAATAACACATAATGAAATTATTGCCATATTCATCGACCAGATACAGCAGAAGATTATGACTGAAAGGCAAAAGCTTTCTCAATTCCATCAGCGTTATTTCCTCAAGGCTTGTGACATATCAAACAAAGAACACTTAAGTTTTGTCCTGAAACATGACAGAAAAACAGAATATCCATGAGGAATTCTTAGAGTTTCACTTGTGTTTCCCTGGGGTTACACGAGGAGACAATGTCACATAGAATCTGGTGTAGAGAATGGGGAGTGAAGTCAAAAGAGATGGCAACAGTTTTATTCATGTGTTCGATGACTGATGACAAGAAGAAGTTATTTGTCGCTGTGAAGAGTTTTTTGCAACACTTTTCAATTGTTCCACGCTAGTCAAATTACAATTATGGATCCTGATTAAAAATGGGGTTGTACGCTAATTAGGGCATGTATGCTTCATAGGTCGAATACAGTAACTAGAATAACATACTAGATCTGCCACATGGTATGGGTTATCCGCATCCTATACGGATTTTGGTGATTTTTGAAGTAATATGGCCGTACTCCATTTTTATATGGATTTCAATGAAATTTACATAGCCACATTATTTACTTGTATGCGTCACAAAATCATATAACATTCATATCAGACCAAAAAAAACATTTGATGCAATGAAATAATCGTGTATTGTTAGTCGGTGATTTAGTTCATTGTAGCACGCAATAGATGGATCACTCAACCGAAAGTAGACCGATTGGCCAATGAAAGCGCACCTGTTCAAACTTCTCAATTTTATCACATTTCAAGATGGCTCCTCCAGCGAAAGGCGAAAGTGAACTGGAAAGTTCCAAAACGAGTGGTTGGAGGACCCATTCTGGAATTTACCATTTCAGAATTGGCCTGGTGTGGTCGGTTCACCCACCTTTGCTGTTAGTTGGTGAATTTTCAATTACCTTGATTTGATGATGTCGTTTTATATTATATATGCATATTGTATTCTTACATAATCAGCTGGCTTACTATAAAAGCTTGTATATAAACATACATCTGACTAGTACTTTTGTCTTCAGCAAACTAGCCATGATTCCGAGTCAATAACATTAGCAGGTAGCATTGGTCCACATAAATGTTTGAATGATACAGATTCTTACAGAATTTTAGGTCAAAAATACAGATTGCAACCCAAAAAATGTGGCAGGTCTGACATACGTTTATTTTCTTATCTGGATCATATAATGAGCTGCTAAAAGCTTACTTGACACAAAGAACTAATCCCAACTGATTCAACTCAAGTGTCGGAACATCTGTAGGTGATCTCCCTATCCACAGAATATCTGCTTTAAAAGGAATAGCAGTAGACATTAGTTTGTACTAAAATACAAACGTGTCATTTCTTATAATATTTGTTCAGAAAGAATCCATGCCTGTTAACCATGCTTTGTACTCACTACATGATACTAATCAAGTTTGTCCACCAGATGGCGACACTGAGTGCACTAAGTATGTAATGCAGCTTGGTGTTGATATTTCAACATGCTATCCAAACATATGAACACAACATATTTAGCACTGCAGCAGTTGGGTGCCAAGATGCCTAGCATCTCTGAGAACAAATATATGTGCACCATATGTGGACAGTGGAAGTGAAGTTGCCGCCTTCCCTATGACACTTTCCTTATCAATTCAGTGGACGTTGGCTTTTCATTTAGTTTTCTTTGCCCATTCACGTGGGGTTTTAGTGCGGTGTGGAAGCCGACTTGCCTTCCATCCTCGATTTTAGGATTGGTGCATTGACAATTACCGCATTATGGCCCCAACTTTTAGGTTACTGAAGTATATAGAGTATGAATTGTAGCAGGTAGCGTAGTCTGGTGCTGCAGCAGTGTGTCAAGTGGTGGGTTAATGTTTTACTGTAAGGTGCAGGTGGTGACGCCATGAATTGTCTTGTGTTGTAGGAATACTACATGTACTGCGTTACTATGTTGAAATGTGGGCTCTAGGAGCATTATGTCCAAGTGGCTTTGTATGAGGCTCAGCCACAGGCTTGGCATATGTTACGGAGTCCATTAATAAATGTCATTCATTTGGCATTTTCATATCTTTATATCTGGCTTGTGTTGTTGATTGCATAAATATATATATATATATATATATATATATATATATATATATATATACTAATGCGGTTATCGTGAGACATTTGACTAACGGGATGCCTCATGCAAGTCTCCCGAAAGTCAATGGATATTATTTTACTAAGTATATTATATATTATTTTAGGAATACCAGTATCCGAGGCATTACCATCTGGTGCGAGTCAGGAATGGACCATCTGGGAAATCCGGTGAACCGCCTATGAACGGATATGGGCAGATCACGCAAAAACATGTGAAAGTAGGGCTACAACAAAGACCCTGAAACCTGCTATTGCGGTGAGATCCAGACCATGAACCACCTACTGAATTGTCACCTTCTGGATGAACTGTGCCTCCAACAAATCTCGCAGTGGCATCGAACACAGTAATCGCGTGTGTGCCGTCTTGGAAAGACACGATATCATGATGATTAGCTGGGTCATTAGGCCAGTCTATCAAATAAATAAACATAATCAATAGCAAAAGATACCTTCTAGCTCTGTGATTCGCCTTTCATGATTTGCCTTCAGACAGTCAAACTCTTGGGCAAAATATATCTTGAGATCTTCACGCGCATTGATGAAACGGACATTCTGTTCCACTCTCTCGAGGTCCTGTTTCACGTTCGCCAACTACAAACAATATATGTGTGAAACATGAATGGCTACAGAGCTAAATAACTGCACAGAGAATACGACTACATTAGCATATATATATATGTATGTATGTACGTACGTACGTACATACGTACGTACGTATGTATATATGTATATATATATATATATATATATATATATATATATATATATATATTTATATATATATATATATATATATATATATATATATATATATATATATATATATATATATATATATATATATATATATATATATATATTTATATATATATATATATATATGAAGTCAGAATAATTGAGGAAATGTACAAGGAGACAACAGCAGTGGTGAGAGCTGAAAGAGAAACATTGAAACAATTTGGAGTGGGAGTAGGACTTAGACAGGGAAGTGCCTTGAGTTCCCTGCTTTTCTTTATGGTGATGAACCTGATCAGTGAACAGGAAGAACTTAAGAAGATACTATATACAAATGACCTAGCAGCGGTGGCTGATAAAAAAGAGGATCTACAGAAAACATTGCAAAAATGGAGTAACACCTTTAGAAAACATGGCCTCCGAATGAATCTGGAGAAGACAGAAGTAATGTGGATAGGTGAACAAGAGGTGGACCTACATGTAGTTGTTGACGGAAAGACCATTAAACAAGTGACCAGTTGTGTATACTTGGGCGGTACAGTGTGTGACGATGGAGGAAGTAGTAAGAAATGGAGCGTGGAGGAGGGTGGAAGACATTACGTGAGACAGAAAACTGAAGAAACAACTAAAAGGAAAAGTGTTGGAAGCCTGCGTGGTACCAGCCTGTACATACGGGTTGGGAACACTGGCACTGACAGAGAGACAGGAGGAGAAGATGCAGATAGTAGAAAACAACTGGGTCCAAAGAATACGCAAAGTAACCCAAGAAAATAGAAGGAAGATGAAGGAATTGAGAGAAGAGATTGGCATGAAAAACCACCTAAAGATGAACGTAGCCGGAAGCAGAATGAGATGGGCAGGACATGTGCAAAGAATGGGTGAAGACAGACTGTCAAAAAGAGCATGGAAAGCAGAAGAGGGTGGCAGAAGAAGAACAGGAAGACCAAAGTTGCGATGGAAAGACTGTGTCAAACGAGATCTTGAAAGGGCAGGTACGAACGGCCAAGAGTGGAAAGCCACCGCAGAAGACTACGGGAAATGGAGAACAAAGAAAGTGGAAGAAGCAATAAAGTGACTTGGACCCCCATCCTGCAAGGGAACAAGGGGAAGAAGAAAAGAAAAAAATATATATATATATATATATATATGTATGCATGCACACACTCGCATACTATATATATGAGGTGTGTGTGCGTGCATGCGTGTGTGCATGTGCGTGCATATATGCACACACATGCTAACATGCATGCATGCATACATACATACATGCATACAAACCTCTTGTGCAGTGGTTGATTGCTGTTGATCCAGGGTTTGTTGACTTTGATCCAGAGCGTGATGTTGTTGACCTAGGGTCTGTTGCTGTTGATCCAGGGTTTGATGTCTTTGATCCAGAGCGTGATGTTGTTGACCTAAGGTCTGTTGCTGTTGATCCAGGGTTTGATGCCTTTGATCCAGAGCATGATGTTGTTGACCTAGGGTCTGTTGCTGTTGATCCAGGACTTGTTGTCGTTGGTCCAGAGCGTGATGTCCTTGGCCCAGAGATTGGTGTTGTTGGTCAAGGGCTTGGTGTTTTTGGTTCAAGTCATTCAGTATATGCCCCCAAGTGACGCGTTCATACTGAAGGACTGTTCGGTCGTTTATAGCAAGATCAAGCTGTTCAATCTACAACAAAACAAATATTTCTTTGTTTAGTCATCGACTGTGCCACCAGGGTAGATGTAATTATCAGAGAAGACTAAATGTATGTTTGACATTACTGTGTTCTTTATATAAACACAGACAAAGTACGAACTTCAAACTATCCCTGATATAATGTGTTCATATGTACACGTATATATGTTACAAAATAAATCTCAGAAATATGTCATTCCCATTAGCCACCCAATCATTAAGCTCTGAAAACTTTGTGTGTGTGTGTGTGTGTGCGTGCGTGTGTGCGTGCGTGCGTGCGTGCGTGCATGCTTAAAATTAGAATTCACATGGTTGAATGAAACAAGTACTCAATCACAGAGTACATAATTACACGTGTAGATGATCAGTACTGCAATGCAAAGTGCAGCAACATATCAAACTTTGATGTATCAAATTACTTGCCCGTATAAATTTTAATTAAATGCCCAATACCTGGCGAAGGTCATCAATGGCATCTTTTGCACATTGGTACGTCCATACATCTGGCTCTCGCAGAAGCGTGATCATGGTTCGTATGTGAGTCTTCATATCTTGGGTCGTCACGTTGAAATTAGACGAATGACTTGCTGCATTTCTTATGGTTCTCACCTGAAGAAAACCAATGATAGACTGTTACTAGAAGGGTGTGTTCCATGCACAGGGCAACAGTATTGTCAATTAACATCCTATAAAAATCAAAACTAAAAAATTAATAATAAGGTAACTTAATAAAATTTGTGTTGTTGAGAAAGACCCCGAAGACGAAGATGGAATTCAAGATTTAGCAAGATTTAATATGATTCCCCCCCCAGATAGCAAGTGGACAAAAAAGCTTATTGAGAGTCCTACAGTTGTTCATTTATGTGATTGAGAGACAAACCCTCTATAAATCATGTGTTGAGCAAGGGTAGTTAGATCATTTCATACATCGTAATTCAGCATTGTATCTATTATTTAAATGAAAACTGAAATGAAACATTGTTTCCTGGTTGTTATTAGCACATCTGTTTTCCAAGAACGAGTTGTAGGTTTAACACCTGGACCAAGCATGGCTTGTTTGCTGTAAAAACCTGGATCTCAACACAGGGGACTGTGTGCTACTTGTGAATTGGGGTTATTTACAAATGGTTGCTGATTGCAATACATTATTCAGTGGAACCGTCCCAGTATATAAAATAGTTTTAATAGTTGTATAGTATATGTTTATGTAGACATCTTACTACAGAGTAGTGTTTAACAAATAACCAAAAAATATGTTCCAACTTCATAGTGAACATGATCTTATGGCTACGCACCTAAAGGAGATAATAAAAACTAACCATGTGCAACTAAAATCAAGAATATTACGCCAGTGGTTTATTCAGAATGTGTTCTAAAATTGGGCTATTCAGGTAAATTCTCCGGTTATAGGTTAACTGAGGGCTGACACGTTAGCCAACGAGACCTGTAAGTACATGCACCTTTCTATAAAACTGGGTAACCTAGACTACCACGTGATGTAGTAAACGCTGTCAGTATACACAGAACCAACATAAAGTATCAGTCAAGTGGGTTGTTATGCTAGAAAGAGGAATATGTTACATAAGTTTAGTTTATCTAATAAGATGAGGTTTAATTATTACTATACATTTAGGTAGGCACAATACCGCAGTGTGACGTTGATGAAATAATTGGACAATATGTTCATTCATCCTTTGTTGCTGGTGAGAAGTCCATTATGATTTGAAAGGTGATCCTTACCACTCGGGTGACAATACAGTGAGTTTGACTATTACTTCTGGTAAATATCAGGTGCTCCTCTGTTGAATAATTTCCTTCTATTACAATGCAATATTTCAACATAGCATCGAGACTTACGACACAAACTGACAAGATGTCTTAAAGGTTCATAGCAATGCAACGTTAAATACAATGAATGTTAACTTACTTGGATTAACCAAAACAAATTGTGAAATATACTATATAGTCAAAGAAAACATGGCATGCATTAAAAGTAGATAGACATAATAACTTGACAGAACGTAGAAGGAATTAGAAATATATCAAGACTTACCGCTTTCACTTTCTGTATATCCAGACGATGGCTGAATTGCATGCAGTTAATCATCACCTGCAGAATGCCAGCGGGATCTGTGTCCTGTGGAGTATTGCAAGATGTGGTCTTGCCTGCGCTCATAAATGGTTTCGCCAACTGCCAGGCATCTACAGGCCAATCATCAACACTGGTGTTCTCCCAGCAGATCTCCCGCGTTGCCTGTTCAGCAGCAATGCTTCTCATCCATGGGCCACAAACTGCACATAGACAGTTAATGCTCCAGCTTCTGCTGTTTCTGTCAAAGGTGATTCTTTTCCGAATGCCTCGTCTGGTGCAAACTGCATTCCCATGTTGGCTTAGCAGTGAGGTGTGGAAACTATTGACAACATCTTTGGCAAATTCAGTCAGACCTTCAGCAGTGCGCTTCAGAGCTTTCCCCACCTTCAAGAAGTTATAGTAGTCTTGTTGGGTAAACTGACCTAAGATGGGTGGGGGGAGAGGTGGTGGGGGCCCGGGTGGTGGCACCACAGGTGGTGGGGGCCCGGGTGGTGGCACCACAGGTGGTGGGGCAGCAGCCATGCTGACTTCTTATATCTTAGGTGCTACAAAACAACAAAAGCAACATGATGTATTAATACTTAAATAAATGACTCAAATTGTTCTTCAGCAAATATAAACGTGCCAAAGAAGTTTAGTTTAAATAATGCACATTTATGAAAAAATGTTGAGCCTTGCCAGGACATTAAAGGGGATTTGAACACGCAACTGGTTGGGAGTTTCATATAATTTCTCAAAGTATATATGAATTAACAATGTAATGCATATTTTAACATTTTACCATCAAACATTGTATAAAAACCAATGAAAATCGTTGTACATTTATCAGTAGCTTGATTGTTTGTGGCAGGTATAATAATAGTGTTGGACAAGATGGGTCGATAGGGCACTTGTCTGGTCCAACAAATATCCTAAATGTCCACAAGTGTGTGTCCGTGTTTAATGTAGCTACACAAACCAAGCGATTATACCACACAGATATATGATACTTTATAACTATAACGCCAAAAAACTTGGCTTCACAACAGTAGTTTTGTCATGATGTGCAGATTGGACATGAGAAGAATGAAAGAATGAGTACAGGTATGTCAACACCATCACCAGGTGTTTGGCCGTGGTGTGCTGCCAGTGTCAGGTGAACATGAATATTCCTCTTTCAATAGAAACTTTCTCACAGACTCACATATCCACTCATATGTGGCCTCAAATGTCAACATGTTACTTAACTTATGTAAGTTGTGAATAATTTACAAAACATTAGTGACGAATTGTAGCAGTCGTAATTATGCGGCAGCAGTTCTAGCATGACACATTTAACAATTTGGTGTTGATGTTCTGCTAAATTACACAAATGTTATGCAAGTGATGTATGGGTGTTTTTTGGCAATAGATAAGATTTTACCAAGAAAAGGGAGTTTATCAAATGGAATAAAGGTGTGTAGAATCTGCACATGGCATTGGGGAAATGGTCAGTGGCTCCACTGGTGGAGTTTGTTCTGGACAATGTCTTATTTAGTGTAATGTACATTCGCCAGGTGTCAGCACCAAGTAGCATATGTGTCACTTTGGGGCTTGGGACTTGATATGTAATGTTATGCTAAGTGGTATTTATATGACTTTTTGTATTGTGACATGTATGTCATGTTAGACCATACATAGTTAAAGACAAATATCTCTATTACTTACTCTATTACAAAGATAAACATTCATTACAATTTACTCCCCTTAACAGAATCATAGATAACAGAATCAGCCATTCAGTAGAATACAAATGGCTGGGATGGAATTATTAAGTTTTTCCACTGTGTTAAAATTTGCCACTTAACAGAATCACGTCTGCAGCTTAGTAGAATCAGATACCAAAAGTCTAAGCCTCTTAGCTTGTTTGTGATGCGAAAAAATTATATATTTTTTAGTTAAAGCAGTAAAACATTATATAAATTGAAATAGAATTGACTTTAGTCAATGTAATATGGACAAGCCCACGTGAGATTTACGTCACTAACTCACAACTTTCTACTAAATACGAAACTTTGAGTTCAAGAATACCAATTTATGAAAATGTGTAGTTACTATTCAGTAACTCAGTATAAATGAAATAAAGAACTCAGTTGTTTGACGTACATTCACCTCCACATCATTCTGAGTCTTATTGATAAATTAGCAATATGGGTAATATAGTTTAAATAGGTAGATCATTGTTGAGTTAAGACGTCATAATATGACACGTGTGCATCAACATACTGCTTTAACTATATCAATATGTGTAATATTGTACATAGATATCATATGTGTAATTGCACAACCATGATTTGTAGGTTTTATCAATTGGGTATGGCAAAAATACCCTATACTCCTACTATTTAACAAGATTTAACAAGACTGCCATCCGAAACTACAAGTTCCAGAAGGCAGGTGGCCAAGGAAGCCATTGGCTTATCGAGAGTCCAACAATTTTATCATCTATGCATAGCTTGCCTTATCAGATATCTGTCAATTCTATTTTTAGATAGATTCACACTATTGTAGCGGTTTAGTCAGTGGCCTTGACCTGTTACGATGATCGCCCCCTGACGGAGTTGTGTGAACTAGGATGATCGACGGAATAAAAGTTGTATTCTTGTCAGCGTGTGTTCACTACACTATCAGCATTAACAAAATCATTAGACAGTTTGTTCCATTCATTTATCACCCTCTGTAAGAATGAGTGGTTTTTTTATGTCCAATCTGCACATCATATGCAAGTTGTGACAATGGTGAAAGAGCACTTTTGTTATTAGTCCGGCAACCCTAGAAACTGTCCATAACACGCGTAACGTATCTACTTCAAGATATGCTACTTGCAAACTAGACCACTGCATCTCGTCCCTTTGTGCTGGAGTTGTAGACCGAACCAGACGTGCTTCTTCATTCCAAGACATTGGACGTTTGTTCTTCCCACTATCCTCCCCAGTCTCCACCGTCCTCCCCAGCCTCCAGCATCCTCCCCAGCCTCCACCATCCTCCCCAGCCTCCACCATCCTCCCCAGCCTCCACTATCCTCCCCAGCCTCCCCCATCCTCCACTATCCTCCCCAGCCTCCACCGTCCTCCCCAGCCTCCACCGTCCTCCCCAGCCTCCACCGTCCTCCCCAGCCTCCACCATCCTCCACCATCCTCCCCAGCCTCCACCATCCTCCCCAGCCTCCACTATCCTCCCCAGCCTCCACCATCCTCCCCTGCCTCCACCATCCTCCCCAGCCTCCACCGTCCTCCCCAGCCTCCACCATCCTCCCCAGCCTCCACCATCCTCCCCAGCCTCCCCCATCCTCCATAGCCTCCACTATCCTCCACCATCCTCCCCAGCCTCCACTATCCTCCCCAGCCTCCACCGTCCTCCCCAGCCTCCACAGCCTCCACCATCCTCCCCAGCCTCCACAGTCCTCCCCAGCCTCCACCATCCTCCCCAGCCTCCACCATCCTCCCCAGCCTCCCCCATCCTCCATAGCCTCCACTATCCTCCACCATCCTCCCCAGCCTCCACTATCCTCCCCAGCCTCCACCGTCCTCCCCAGCCTCCACAGCCTCCACCATCCTCCCCAGCCTCCACAGTCCTCCCCAGCCTCCACCATCCTCCACTATCCTCCCCAGCCTCCACCGTCCTCCCCAGCCTCCACAGCCTCCACCGTCCTCCCCAGCCTCCACCGTCCTCCCCAGCCTCCACTATCCTCCCCAGCCTCCACCGTCCTCCCCAGCCTCCATCGTCCTCCCCAGCCTCCACCGTCCTCCCCAGCCTCCACCATCCACCATCCTCCCCAGCCTCCACCATCCTCCCCAGCCTCCACCGTCCTCCCCAGCTTCCACCGTCCTCCCCAGCCTCCACCGTCCTCCCCAGCCTCCACCATCCTCCCCAGCTTCCACCATCCTCCCCAGCCTCCACCATCCTCCCCAGCCTCTCCAGCCTCCACCATCGTCCCCAGCCTCCACCATCCTCCCCACCCTCCACCGTCCTCCCCAGCCTCCACCAGCCTCTCCAGCCTCCACAGCCTCCACCAGCCTCCACCATCCTCCCCAGCCTCCACCGTCCTCCCCAGCCTCCACCAGCCTCTCCAGCCTCCACCATCCTCCCCAGCCTCCACCATCCTCCCCAGCCTCCACCATCCTCCCCTGCCTCCACCAGCCTCCACTATCCTCCCCAGCCTCTACCGCTGTTTCTTGGGTTGTATATAAGTAATGACTGACTTGTGTATTATACATGTACATTCACTTACAAGGTGTTTGATGATTGAGGACAATTGCAAGTTTGCTTTCCTCCTCCTGAATTTTTTCCATAAAGTGGTTTGCTAAAAAGAAGGTTGTACTACATACATTTGTATTTATGTGTCTGTTGCATATGTTTTGCAGTAAGTGTTAGATTTTTTTTCCGTACATTTATTATTGTTCTTTGTGTTATTATATTATGTTGTACATTGTAGCCTACAACTATTTGACCCTTGTCATGGTGGGACAAATCACTGCCCCACCTTTGCTACTTTTAATTGTTGTCATTCAATAATTGTTTCACGATGCACATGTTTTATTAGCTATTATTCGTATTAAGCTACCGCTCATCATTATACATTTACTTTATTCTGGTTAGAACAATTATTAAATGACCTTTACATACGTACCATAACTCTTTGTGTTTTGTCGTAGCAAACGAGCGCAGGGTTCTGCCAATAAACATCAGTAGGATACAAATACCCTATACGCCTACTACTTAAGGAGCTAAAAATGTCCAACCCACACTTTAAAAATATTAGTGCCGAATTGTAGCACTAATATTTATGCAGTGGCATCAATATTACTTTTGCAAAAAAATAGGAGTTTACCAATTGAAATAAAGATGTGCAGAATCTGCACATCATATGCAAGTTGTGGCATTGGTGAAATGTTGAGTGGCGCCACTGGTGGGGAGTTTGCTAGAAAATTCCTCATTTAGTGCTACATACATTCGCCAGGTGTCAGCACTGTGTAGCATACATGTCACTTTGGGGTTGTAATGTTGTTAAGTGGTATTTCATTTAGTTAACAATGACCTTTTATATTGTCACATGTATGTCATGTTAGGCATTACATGGTTAATGACAAATGTCTCTATTACTTTGAAGATAAACATTCATTACAGTGGACTCCCCTTAACAGAATCAAGGATAACAGGATCAGCCATTCAGTAGAATCAAAATGGCTGGGATTGAATCATTCTGTTTTTCCACTGTGTTAAAATGCCCTGCTTAACAGAATCATGTCTGCCACTTAGTTGAATCAGATACACGAAAAAAGAACTGTTGTAGTGCAAAATAGCAGGTTTTCTGGGAAACCCTAAGTCTAAGCCTTTTAGTGTGTTTGTGATAAAAAAACGATATATTGCTTAGGTAAAAACAGTAAAACATTACATGAATTGAAATAATATTTACTTTAGCCAATGCAATACAGACAAGCCCTCAGGAGATTTATGTAACTAACTCAAGACGTTCTACTAAATACGAAACTTTGTAGTTCAAGAATACCAATTAACGAAAATTTGTAGTTACTATTCAGTAATTCAGTGTGAATGAAATAAAGAACTCAGTTGTTTGACGTTCATTCACCTCCACGTGTTTTATCTGGAACTTCGCTTAAGAGAATCAGCCCCATAACATAACAAATTGCTCTGTTCGAAGTCATTTTGTTAAACGGAGTCCACTGTATATTTGTCTGAAATGTTTACAATTATTATCCAAGCAAAAACATAGTTTAAAAAGATGGATCATTGTTGAGTTAAGATGCCATAATATGATGTGTGCATCAAAATATTGCTTTAACTCTACCAATATGGGTAATATTTAACAAGATTTAACAAGATTGCCATCCCAAGCAACAAGTTCCAGATGGCAAGTGGACAAGGAAGCCATGGCTTATCGAGAGTCCAACAATTTTCTCATCTATGTGTAGCCCGCCCTTATCAAATATCTGTCAATTCTATTTTTAAACATATTCACACTACAGAGATGTACTAGCATTAACACAATCATTTGGCAGTTTGTTCCATTCCTCTATGAGAAAGAGTAGTTTCTCGTGTCCAACCTACACTGCTCCTTAACTAATGCTGCTTTGTGTCCTCTGGTTCTACTGTCTTCGTTAAGTTTGAAGAACATATTCCTATCAACGTCCTCATAACCGTTCACTATTTTAAAAACTTCTATTTGATCTCCTCTTAGTCTCCTGGTCTCTAGTGTTGTCAAACCACATTGTAATAAGCGACTTTCGTAACTAAGGTCTCTCAATTCTGGAATCATTTTAGTTGCTCTTCGTTGTATTCTTTCTAGCTTGTCTATGTCCTTTTTACGATACGGCCTCTATGCCTGTATATAATATTCCAAATGTGGTCTAACGATTGCTTTGTACAGGGGTACAACTAGCTGTTTCTACTTATACATGATAGTTCTCCTAATTAGCCCTAGAATTTGATTTTCTTTCGAAGCGGCAATCCCATATTGCTCTGAAACTTTCATGTCAGCACTAAATGTTACTCCTATTTTACATTTACACTTCCCAAAATTGAATAACATTTGCCATGTTTCCAGTGGCGGTGACACAACCAACATACAACTATTCTGTCCAAATTTGTTATACAATGTGACCAATGTACTAAGCCACATAAAAATATCACCAATGACTATTCTAGTGCAAAATAGCTACCTACTCCCTCACAAACTGGTGCCATACACCCTAATTTTGAAAAAATTTCCATTTTGGCACCTGCTCTGTACCAGGCACAACCAACATACAACTATTCTGTCCAAATTTGCTACACAATGTGACCAATGTACTGGGCCACATAAAAATATCACAAATGACTGTTCTAGTGCAAAATTATATCTGATGTAAACCACTTCAGGGTTATGGTTAGCTAGGGATGGGGTTAGCTAGAGATGGGGTTAGCCAAGGATGGGGTTAGTTAGAGATGGGGTTAGCTACGATTAGGGTTGCAAACCTTCATTTCCTTGTGCCCAAGCACTTACAGAGAACTGCACACAACATGAAATGCCTATTGAGACGTGGTGATTAGACATTTATGAAACGCAACGATTATTTTCAATATAAAAGAGTGCTTAAACGCTATAGTACAATATTATAATGTACATTTATTTGACATTTTTTATATATAGTAGGTCAGCTATAGGATACCTCCTAAAGGAGACGGTTAGAAAGTTTAAATAATAGCGGCACGTAATAAGTAGTGATCTTGTTGACTAGATTGAATCAATAAAATATATATAATATAATATTAACTAGCATGACACCGACAATTTTCTAAGTCAAACGCGCACAACCTGGGGCAGGTTAGCAGCCATTTTTATTTATTTTTATATTTTTGTACATATGACCCCTCATTATATTATCGGAATTACAAATTATAAAAATTCTAAGAAATGTATTATAAGAAACTAATTATTCCATCCAAATTACCTGCAATGTCCACAATTAGGCTAACAACAACGACTAAAATATAAGCATATAAAAATTTTATAACCGTGCTGTGACCACGACTTCCGTTTAATTGGATTCAGGATACAGTTACATTTCCCACTGGCGGCCATGTTAATGTTTTGCATAATTATAAGAAAACGTGACCATCAAAAATTCTAACAGTTTTTACAAACAGCTGTCATCATCCTACTGACATGCTGGTCGAGTTTTGTCAAAATTAGACATTTCTAACTCTTGTAATATACCTTACTATGCCCTAACTTCGGAAGTCTAACTGAGGCATGACCCCTGTAGTTATATCCTGGGGCTGGGGAGATGGTATTGCCATATAACTTTATAAGCCTATAGGTGGGTGTAGGCTTTGGAATGGCTTTGTACATGGTGTGAGAAGGGGAGTTAACCGGTTTGATGCAACGGCTTTCCTTCGGGTGAGGTGATAGTCCCAGCAGGCTGAGGGACAGTTGAATTTAGGCTGTGTACATATTAACAGCATGTTTGTGGTCCCTGCGGTGTATAGGGCACATTATTTTCTTTTAATTTATGCTTATTAAGCCAAGCGGTGGTCTTGGTGATACATGATATTACTCCCTATAGTGTGCAGTGCATATTAACTTTAATTTGTATTATTACGCCATATGGTGGCGTTGTTGGCATTATGATATTGGTCCCTACGGTGTACAAGGCATGTTAATTTTCATTTGTCTTATTACGCCTAATATGGAGATAGTAGATTTATGATGTTGGTCCCCACAGTGTATAGGGCATGTTAACTTTAATGTGACTTATTAAGCCATACAGTGGAAATGGTCGGTATATGATATTGACCCTACGGTGTGCAGGGCATGCTTACAGTGAAAATGGTCGAATCATGATATCAGTCCATACGGTGTACAGGGCATGCTTATTGTCTTACTCAGCCATATTGTTGAAATGGTCAAATTAAGATATCGGTCCTTATGGTGCACAGGGCAGGTTAATAATTTGTCTTATTCACACATACAGTGGATATGGTCAAATTATGATACTGGTCCCTATGGTATATAGGACATGTTAATAATTTGTCTTATTAAGCCAGACGGTGGAAATGGTCAATTAACATATTGGTCCCTACGGTGTAAAGGGCATGGTACGTTTAATTTGTCTTATTCAGTCATATCGTTGAAATGGTCGAATTATGATATTGGTCCCTACGGTGTATAGGGCATGTTAATAATTATTCTTATTAAGCCAGACAGTGGAAATGGTCGAATTAACATACTGGTCCCTACGGTGTACAGGGCATGGTACGTTTAATTTGTCTTATTCAGCCATACGGTGGAAATGGTTGAATTATGATATTGGTCCCTACGGTGTACAGGGCATGTTAATAATTATTCTTATTAAGCCAGACAGTGGAAATGGTCGAATTAACATACTGGTCCCTACGGTGTACAGGGCATGGTACGTTTAATTTGTCTTATTCAGCCATGCATACGGTGGAAATGGTCGAATTATGATATTGGTCCCTTCGGTGTACAGAGCATGATATGTTTAATTTGTCTTATTCAGCCATACGGTGGAAATGGTCAAATTATGATACTGGTCCCTACGGTGTACAGGGCATGTTAATAATTTGTCGTATTTAGACATACGGTGGAAATGGTCGAATTATGATATTGATCCCTACTGTGTACAGGGCATGTTAATAATTAGTCTTATTAAGCCAGACGGTGGAAATGGTTGAATTAACATATTGGTCCCTACGGTGTACAGGGCATGTTAATAATTTTTCTTATTAAGCCAGATGGTTGAAATGGTTGAATTAGCATATTGGTACCTACGGTGTACAGTAATATATTAGTAATAATATTATTACATAAGGCAAAAACCACCCTGACCAGTATAAACAGAGAAGTTACTGTATTCTGTGTGGTATCAATGAAGAAGGTTTTGTATTCCATGCCCGGGGTGTGTAAAGGGAGAAGTTGGGTCAACCCGCACGGTGGGAAAATATTTAAAATTTTACTAAGAAAATTTGTTTTGTTATTTCCATGCTGTGTAAATGAAAGATAACTTTTGCTAAGCCATGTGGTGTAAATGGCACAATTGTATTCCATGTGGTGTAAATGGAGAAGTTGAGTTAACCCATGCAATAGAAAATTTATTGGAAATTTTACTAATCCATGCATTGAAAGCGGAACAGTTTTGTTAACCCAGGCAGTGAGTAAGCAGATGTATATTTGGGTAATCCATGCAGTGACATAAAGAAGTTTTTGTTATTTCCATGCGGTGTATATGGAAGATAACTTTTGTTAAGCCATGCGGTGTAAATGGCACAATTGTATTCCGTGCTGTGAAACGGAGGAGTTTCTGTATTCCATGCTGTGTATATAAAAAATTGGGTTAATCCATGAAGTGGAAAAATTACTGAAATTTTACTAATCCGCGTGCAGTCGAGGCGGAACAGTTTGTTACCCCTTGCAGTGAGAAAACGGATGTAAATGTGGTTTTTTATGTCCATGTGTGGTAATTGGAAGATAAGTTTTATTAAGGCATGCAGTGTAATTGGCACAATTGTAGAACCTTTTATATTTCGTGCAGCAAATGGAGAAGTTTTTGCATTCCATGTATTATTTAAGCCATTTAGTGTAAATGGCACAATTTTCATGGTAAAATAGGTGACCGAACGGTAATGTTTGGCTATGGTTTTATGGTAGTTCACGATATGTAATGACAGCTGGTCCTGGGTACTGCAATTAATAATTATAGGTGCTGCCACAAATGGCAGTCAGGCAGCAACACCGGTGGCACCATCGAGTCAGCAGGGGTGCAGCAACTGCTTCCACACCTTCAACAATTGGTCAAGGCGCTGGCTTGGTTGCTGCCCCACCCCCCCCCCTCCCACCCCGGATGGCCTGCTGGAAGCAGCCATAAATCTACACATGTCAGAACTATCGCTTATATGTTGTCGGTGCATGGTGTGGGAATGTCGCCGATACTCTTGACAGTGGCATAAATGATAGCTTAATTATTGTCAATTTTGCAGGTACATTGAGTTGGGATGTGGCCTAGGCTATGGCAGTGGCAGAGCCTACAGCTATCATCTTAAAATTATTGTGAATGTTGCAGGTACATTGATTTAGGGTGTAATCGTGGCTCTGACAGTGGCAGAGTCTATAGCTATCATCTCAAATTATTGTGAATGTTGCTGGTACATTGAGTTAGGGTGTAATTGTGGCTCTGACAGTGGCAGAGTCTATAGCTCTCATCTCAAATTATTGTGAATGTTGCTTGTACATTGAGTTGGGATGTGGCCAGGGCTCTGACATTGGCAGAGTCGACAGCTTAACGGGTGTCAGTATGTAGTGATATTACGGTGGGATGTAACCGAGGCTCTGACAGTGGCGGAGTCTTGTTTACCATCTTAATTATAGTGAATGTTACAGGAACATTACTTCTGGAATCTGGGTGTAGCCTAGGCTCTGACAGCGGCAGAGTTGACAGCTACATCTTAATTGGGGTTCGTTGTGTGGCGAATCTGGTGATGTAGTCAAGACTCTGACAGTGGCGGAGTCGAAAACTATCATCAGGTTTATTGTGTATGTTGCAGATTCACTGTTCGAATATGATTGATACTCTAACAGTGGCGGAGTGTTGGCTAGGTTTTAACTGTGAGCAAAGCAGTGAGGTGCAGTCGAAGCCCTGACAGTGGCAGGGTCAACAGCTGCATCTCTACCTGCTTTGCACTCGCATGGGAATGGTGGATAGCCACTAGTGATAATAATTATAATTTTGGTGGGGATCGGTCACAGGGGGTGTCCTAGTGGCAGAGTGAACCCCACCGATACCATGTGAATTGTAAATAACAGTCAGTAGTGGTATAGATAGTACTGATAGTAGGTAGCTGCTACGCATAATTTAATAACTATTATGTGTAAACACCTTTTGGGGGCCCGGCATTCTTGCTGTGATTATGTAATGTATCTAGTTTGATGATGTATGCATGCCTAATTTCCAGTTCATTAATACATTAAATGTAATTCTTTGGCCTATTTAAATCTACACTGGAGTCATTATTTTGCATAAATGAATTTATGTGACAGCGGCACATAAAGGATTTTATGCAGGATAACAAGGCAATGTAAGTGTTCAAGGTTAGACCAACCCTGGTTTTGAGGTTATTTATGCAGCCGCTTGACCTCCTTGACCCTAACTTAGCAAAGAATATTTCAATACTTGAAAAAGATGTATCATTTTATGATTACTTGGAAGGCAAAGTTGATCATACTATGTTTCTAAGTCCTGTTGATGACCAAGAAATTATTAAACCGGTACAAAATTTAAAAAATAAAAAGTCAACTGAATACAGTGATATTAACATGAGCTTAATTAAAAATGCAATTACAAAAATAGTTCAACCATTCAGGTCACATATGTAATGTATCTTTTCAAACGGGTGTATTTCCAAGCAAAATGAAAATTGCCAAAGTTGTTCCACTTTTTAAGTGCAGTGAAAAGAATGTATTTACAAATTACAGGTGAATATCATTGTTACTTAAATTCTTGAAAATTCTGGAGAAATCATATAATAATATGGATGGACAAATTCCTCAAAAAGTATGATATACTCAGTCCAAATCAGTATGGTTTTAGGTCTAATATGTCAACTACTCATGCTCTTTTAGAATTAGTAGAATAAATTACAAGTTCACTAGATAATAACAAGTTTTATTTAAAAAAAAAAAATCGGATTTTTTTTATTTAAATCGGATTTATTTTTATTTTTTTATTTTTTTTTAATCTGGTATATAGATATTTATATAGATGTTTAAATTTGTACTCTTTGAAACATGTTCTATTCAAATTGATTTGGGTTCTTGTCTTAACAGAGGGTACATGATTTTTGCTTATATAAACACATTAGACAATGTCCACAAGGCCTCACCCCCTGTAGTTGCATAATCTGTCTTGGAAATGGATGTATGTAAACAGCAGGGACATACTGTCGTTTATGTGGAATGACAACGTAACTTAATTCATGTAATATGCTTTAGCATCATAGCTATTAGGACGATACTTGTTTGGGCTACAAGAGTATGCACGGCGGCTCGCGCATGCGCACCCGATAACGCTATAAAAGCGAGTGCGGCCATGATGCTGTCCTCTCTTTTTCTTCGGAATTGCGTGGAGTGTACACGAGAAATCTTTGCTTTGCTTGAATTGTTGTAATTGTTGATTTGCGTATTATTGTGTAGTGATAGTTGATGTTAGTTTCGTCTTGTGCGTATTTTAATTAAGTTTGGGTTTAATCTGAGTTCTTAAACAATTTGCCCACCCTCCCTCCCTTTGATGGATGGAATGGACGTTCTTCAGGATTGTCTAGTTTTAAACTACGTGGTCGGCGAACAGGGCAATGAAGACGATTTGAGGTTAGACCTTTTATGGTAGAGAGTGTATTGGCCTAATTACTCGCTCACGCGTATGGATACACCAACCACGTGACCTAGAGCCTGCCTCTCTCGATTTCCAAGTTACCTTGTGTCGTTGTGGGACCTTTGCGCTGCAAATATTTCCGAATTTCTAGTGTTACTGATTAATCTTTATCGCTTAATTTGTTGATTTTATTGCAAGATCAGTTTGGTTTTTCGGTTTATTCCGCTCCGTTTGAAAAATCCCACCCTCCCTCCCTAATATTGGGTTAACAGTTGTTACCCAGTTGCTATCTAATAAATCAAGTGGTGCATTATGTATGGATACACTGTAAAACACTGAAGACAGAGAGGTAGTTCACAAAGTTTTTTTTATTTTTTTGGACGCTTTTCCCTGTTATAGTTTGGTACACGAGGTTTTGCATTAACGCTTTTCCCTCCACTAAGTTTTCGGTTGTGTACACAGGGTTTTTAGTGCAGGTACTTTTTACGAGTACATTTGTGTGGCTGTTTGGCCCTACCTCTCGGTCTGATGTGTTAGTAGTTATTGGGTGTCTGTGGCTGTAGCAGTGCTAATTATTGTTTGCCTATAGGGTGGATTAGCACCTGTCCAGGGCTCTGTGTACTCTACTGGTCTCTAACCAGAATACAAACTGGTACAGTATTAAACAACTGAGTCAACATACTGAATTGGTAACAACTAGCACAAGCTATAAGTGGACTTTAACTCAGGGCTTCTGTGTTGAAAAGATACTTCCTCTGGAAGACAAGTTTGTGTGGCTTCACTGCATTCAGAAAGGGAATAGCTCAAACATACACAATGTCATAAAATATTTGACTTTCAGGCTATCTGGTGTCAATACAGCTACACAAGTGTGCACACTTTGTGCTTTGTATTAAAAAACATACCAAACTTTTTTGATCTCGATGCTTGTAAACAATTATTTGTGTAAAATTCATATAAATCAGCAATTAAAAAGACCGGAAGTCAAAAAAATCATAAATCAATAATTTTTTTGAATCGATTTAAATCAAACAACCCTGAACAAGTATGCTATTGCAGTGTTTGTTGACCTTAAGAAAGCTTTTGACACTGTTGATCATGATATACTGGCTAAAAAATTACATTTCTATGGTATGCGTGGTGTTGCACATAAATGGATACTGAGTTATTTAGAAAATAGACAACAATTTGTTACTTTAATAATTGTGACTCAGAAATACTAAATGTATCTTGTGGTGTTCCGCAGGGCTCTATTTTAGGTCCAAAGTTGTTTATTATGTACATCAATGACATTTGTAAAGTATCAAAAGTGTTTAAGTTCATTCTATTCGCTGATGATACAAATTTATTATGTTGTCATAGCGACTTAAATGAACTTGTTCGAATGATAAATGCTGGATTGGATCAACTCCAGGTGTGGTTTTCTGTAAATCGATTGTCTCTTAATGTAACGAAAACTAATTACATGTTTTTTGGGGAATCGCAAATTGACTGTTGATATTTCTGTTAAGATAAATAAAGAAACAATAAATAGAGTAAATGTCACTAAATTTTTGGGTGTTATGATTGATGATAAGTTATACTGGAAAAATCATATTTGTTTAGTAAAATCAAAACTTTCAAAGAGATGTGCTGTTCTGTACAGAGCCAGCTTCCTGATTGACAGACGTGGTATGCATATTTTGTACTACTCTCTTTTCTTGCCGTATATTATGTATTGTGCTGAAGTATGCAACAAATGTTCAATGTTTAGTTATATTACAGAAAAGGGTTATAAGGTTACTTTGTGGTGCCAAGAGACTGGACTATACAACTATGCTATTTTATAATCTGCACATTCTTAAAGTGCCAGATATAGTGGAATTAAAAACTCCAATTATTATGTTTAGAGCATTTCACAACTTATTGCCACTGAATGTACATCAGTTTCTTAGCATATATGAATCAGTTTATTCAACCCGACAGGAATGTAATTTTATACAAAAATATGCACGTACCAGTTTGAAAAGCATGTGTATATCTGTTAAAGGAGCAAAACTGTGGAATGCCCTCGATAGTTCATTGATTAGTTGTAGAAGTGTTCATCAGTTCAAGAAGTATTATACAGACAAAGTATTGAATAGTTATGTGCTAAGTTCTTAACCATTTCTTGTAGAAAATTAGTAAATTCAGTTGAGAGTCAAATGGCAGAGGTCCTGAATGAGTATTTCAGCTCAGTTTTTACCACAGAAGATATCAGCTCACTTCCAGTTCCATTTACTAAATTTGAGGGCAATAAATCAGAACATTTAGGGCAATTATTTGTAACTCCTGAATTGATAGAACAGAAAATTAAGATGGGATACCACCAAAACTGCTTAAGGAAATTGTTGAGCAAATTAGTACACCAGTTGCAAAATTGTTTAACTTGTCACTACATGAAGGAATAGTTCCTTCAGAATAGAAAGAAGCAAATATTACGCCGCTATTTAAGAAGGCATCGAGGAACAAGCCAGAGAATTACAGACCAGTGAGTTTAACATCAGTTGTATGTAAAATACTCGAAATATTAATTAGAGACCACAAACCAATCTCTTATGTTTTTTGGAAGAAATTACAAAGTGGGTAGATGATGGGTCACCAGTGCATGTTGTCTACTTAGATTTTCAGAAAGCTTTCGATAAAGTGCCACATCAAAGATTGTTACTTAAACTTAAAGCCCATGGTATAGGTAATGATGTAATCAACTGGATAGAAAAGTGGCTTACATACAGAAGACAGAGTAATAGTAGATGGTGAGATTTCAAACTGGAAATCGGTTTTGAGTGGGGCATCATAGGGATCAGTATTAGGCCCTATACTGTTTTTAATATATATAAATGATTTGGAAGATGACATATCTAGCAAAGTACTCAAATTTGCAGATAACATAAAAGTATTCAGAAAGGTTACTAATGATACAGATAAAAGTTTACAGGATGATCTAGATAAATTAGTTAAATGGTCAGAAAAATGGCAAATGTTATTCAATTTTGGGAAGTGTAAATGTATACACATAGGACATGGAAACATGGACGAAGAATATAAAATGGGGGATGCTGTACTAGGTAGAACCACACAAGTAAAGGACTTAGGAGTAACATTTAGTGCTGACATGAAAGTTTCAGAGCAATGTGGGATTGCCGCTTTGAAAGGAAATTAAATTCTAGGGCTAATTAGGAGAACTATCACATATAAGGAGAAACAGCTAATTGTACCACTGTACAAAGCAATAGTTAGACCACATTTGGAATATTGTATACAAGCATGGAAGCCGTATCGTAAGAAGGACATAGACAGGCTAGAAAGAATACAACGAAGAGCAACTAAAATGATTCCAGAATTGAGAGACCTTAGTTACGAAAGTCGCTTATTACAATGTGGTTTGACAACACTCGAGACTAGGAGACTAAGATGAGACCAAATAGAAGTGTTTAAAATAGTGAACGGTTATGAGGATGTTGATAGGAATATGTTCTTCAAACTTAAAGAAGGCAGTAGAACCAGAGGACACAAAGCAGCATTAGTTAAGGAGCAGTGTAGGTTGGACATGAGAAAGTACTCTTTCTCACAGAGGGTGATAAATGAATGGAACAAACTGCCAAATGATTGTGTTAATGCTAGTAGTGTGAATGTTTAAAAATAGAATTGACAGATATTTGATAAGGGCGGGCTACACATAGATGAGAAAATTGTTGGACTCTCGTTAAGCCAATGGCTTCCTTGTCCACTTGCCATCTGGAACTTATTGTTTGGGATGGCAATCTTCTCCAATCTTGTGAAATTGTGTTTATCATCTTAGTGTAAACTAAATTAATGATCAGTAGAATGTAAAAATGTTAGAAGTATTGTAGATTGTTATTTTAGTTTGTTATTAAGGTTTTGAATTCATGGTCTAATATTTTCTTTTGTCCTGTTATGATTATACATGTAAATTGTGTTGTTGCACTTTGAATCTTGACAATACTGGCACTCTAATTAATACAGTAGTTCAATCAAGTATTTTATTCTAGATATGTTACATTACTAAAAGGGTAAACATTATAAGTATTACACTTCTTTTTACCCTTTTTCGACAAATTCAATTAGTGTTATGTACTGTATGAATTATGCAAATGTGTTTTGTTGAATAAATCCATTCATTCATTCATCAACAGATAAGTCGCCATTGAGTTAAGACGTCATAATACGATATTCATAATATGACATGTGTGCATCAACGCATTATTTAACTGTTTGTTTAACTTGTTCTTCCCACTATCCTCCCCAGTCTCCACCATCCTCCCCAGCCTCCACCATCCTCCCCAGCCTCCACCATCCTCCCCAGCGTCCACCATCCTCCCCAGCCTCTACCGTCCTCCCCAGCCTCCACCATCCTCCCCAGCCTCCACCATCTTCCCCAGCCTCCACCATCCTCCCCAGCCTCCACCATCCTCCCCAGCCTCCACCGTCCTCCCCAGCCTCCACCAGCCTCTCCAGCCTCCACCATCCTCCCCAGCCTCCACCATCCTCCCCAGCCTCCATCGTCCTCCCCAGCCTCCACCGTCCTCCCCAGCCTCCACCATCCTCCCCAGCCTCCACCATCCTCCCCAGCCTCCACCATCCTCCCCAGCCTCCACCGTCCTCCCCAGCCTCCACCAGCCTCTCCAGCCTCCACCATCCTCCCCAGCCTCCACCAGCCTCCATCATCCTCCCCAGCTTCCACCGTCCTCCCCAGCCTCCACCATCCTCCCCTACCCCCACCGTCCTCCCCAGCCTCCACCGTCCTCCCCAGCCTCCACCATCTTCCCCAGCCTCCACCATCCTCCCCAGCCTCCACCATCCTCCCCAGCTTCCACCATCCTCCCCAGCCTCCACCATCCTCCCCAGCCTCCACAGCTTCCACCATCCTCCCCAGCCTCCACCATCCTCCCCAGCCTCCACCATCCTCCCCAGCCTCCACCATCCTCCCCAGCCTCCACCATCCTCCCCAGCCTCCACCATCCTCCCCAGCCTCCACCATCCTCCCCAGCCCTCCCCCATAAAGGGGTTTTCTAAAAAGAAGGTTGTACTATGTACATTTGTATGTCTGTTGCATATGTTTTGCAATAAGTGTTAGATTTTTTTGTACATATATGATTGTTCTTTGTATTATTAAATTATGTTGTACATTGTAGCCTACAACTATTTGACCCTTGTCATTGTGGGACAAATCACTGCCCCACCTTTGCTACTTTTAATTGTTGTCACTCAATAATTGTTTTGCGATGCACATGTTTTGTTACCTGTTAAGCTAGCGCTCATTTTTACACATTTACTTTATTCTGCTTAGAACAATTATTAAATTACTTTTACCAACTTACCATAACTCTTTGTGTTTTGTTGTAGCAAACGAGCGCAGGGTTCTGCCAATAAACATCACTAGGATACAAATACCCTATATGCCTACTACTTATGGAGCTAAAAATGTCCAACACACAATTTACAAAATGTTAGTGCCGAATTCTAGCAGTAATATTTATGCAGCAGCATATTACTTTTGCCAAAAAATAGGAGTTTACCAATTGAAATAAAGCTGTTTAGAATCTGCACATCGTATGCAAGTTGTGGCATTGGTGAAATGTTGAGTGGCGCCACTGGTGGGGAGTTTGCTTATTTAGTGTTCCTTATTTAGTGTTCGCATCAACATATTGCTTTTACTCTATCAATATGGGTAATACTCTACATAGATATTATATGTGTTGATGTACAACCATGATTGGTAGGTTTTTTGTTAATTGGGTTTGGCAAAAATACCTTATATGCCTACTATTTAATAAGATTTAACAAGATTGCTATCCGAAACTACAAGTTCCAGAAGGCAAGAGGCCAACAAAGCCATTGGCTTATTGTGAGTCGAACAATTTTATCATCTATATATAGCCTGCTTTATCAGATATCTGTCAAATCTATTTTTATACAGATTCACACTACTAGCATTAACAAAATCATTTGACAGTTTGTTCCATTCATTTATCACCCTCTGTAAGAATGAGTACTTTTTCATGTCCAATCTGCACATCATATGCAAGTTGTGGCATAGGTGAAATGGTGAGTGGCCCCACTGGTGAGGAGTTTGCTAGAAAATTCCTGATTTAGTGCTACCTACATTCGCCAGGTGTCAGCACAAAGTAGCATATGTGTCACTTTGGGGCTTGGGACATGATATGTAATGTTATGTTAAGTGGTAGTTCATTTCGTTAACAATGACCTTTCATATTGTCACATATATATCATGTTAAGTCTTACATGGTTAAAGACAAATGTCACTATTACCTCAAAGATGAACATTCATTACAGTGCACTCCACTTAACAGAATCACGGATAACAGAATCAGCCATTCGGTAGAATCAAAAAGGATGGGATGGAATCATTCCGTTTTTCCGCTATGCTAAAATTTAATTAACTTTAGCCAATGCAATACGGACAAGCCTTCATGAGATTTACGTAACAAACTCGCGACTTTCTACTACATACAAAACTTTGTCATTCGATAATACCAATTTACAAAAATACGTAGCTACTATTCTGTACGAATGCATCCGATTATTTGTGCTACTCCACCAGTCATCAAGTAGGGGAGACTGGGGATAGTTGTGCTACTCCACCAGTCATCAAGTAGGGGAGACTGGGGATAGTTGTGCTACTCCACCAGTCATCAAGTAGGGGAGACTGGGGATAGTTGTGCTACTCCAACAGCCGTCAAGTAGGGGAGACTGGGGATAGTTGTGCTACTCCGCCAGTCAGCAAGTAGGGGAGACTGGGGTTAGTTGTGCTACTCCGCCAGTCATCAAGTAGGGGAGACTGGGGATAGTTGTGCTACTCTGCCAGTCATCAAGTAGGGGAGACTGGGGTTAGTTGTGCTACTCCGCCAGTCATCAAGTATGGGAGACTGGGGATAGTTGTGCTACTCCAACAGCCGTCAAGTAGGGGAGACTGGGGATAGTTGTGCTACTCCACCAGTCATCAAGTAGGGGAGACTGGGGTTGGTTGTGCTACTCCACCAGTCATCAAGTATGGGAGACTGGGGATAGTTGTGCTACTCCAACAGCCGTCAAGTAGGGGAGACTGGGGATAGTTGTGCTACTCCGCCAGTCATCAAGTAGGGGAGACTGGGGTTAGTTGTGCTACTCCGCCAGTCATCAAGTAGGGGAGACTGGGAATAGTTGTGCTACTCTGCCAGTCATCAAGTAGGGGAGACTGGGGTTAGTTGTGCTACTCCGCCAGTCATCAAGTATGGGAGACTGGGGATAGTTGTGCTACTCCAACAGCCGTCAAGTAGGGGAGACTGGGGA
The DNA here is from genome assembly GCA_963662155.1 of Lamellibrachia columna. Classification (NCBI taxonomy): domain Eukaryota; kingdom Metazoa; phylum Annelida; class Polychaeta; order Sabellida; family Siboglinidae; genus Lamellibrachia; species Lamellibrachia columna. Next base: position 10,354,202 of record OY759275.1, read on the forward strand.
TAGTTGTGCTACTCCACCAGTCATCAAGTAGGGGAGACTGGGGTTGGTTGTGCTACTCCACCAGTCATCAAGTAGGGGAGACTGGGGTTGGTTGTGCTACTCCACCAGTCATCAAGTAGGGAAGACTGGGGTTGGTTGTGCTACTCCACCAGTCATCAAGTAGGGGAGACTGGGGTTAGTTGTGCTACTCCGCCAGTCATCAAGTAGGAGAGACTGTGGTTAGTTGTGCTACTCCACCAGTCATCAAGTAGGGGAGACTGGGGTTAGTTGTGCTACTCCGCCAGTCATCAAGAGGGGGAGACTGGGGTTAGTTGTGCTACTCCACCAATCATCAAGTAGGGGAGACTGGGGATAGTTGTGTTACTCCACCAGTCATCAAGTATGGGAGACTTGGGATAGTTGTGCTACTCCACCAGCCATCAAGTAGGGGAGACTGGGGATAGTTGTGCTACTCCGCCAGTCATTAAGTAGGGCAGACTGGGGATAGTTGTGCTACTCCACCAGCCGTCAAGTAGAGGAGACTGGGGTTAGTTGTGTTACTCCACCAGTCATCAAGTAGGGGAAACTGGGGATAGTTGTGCTACTCCACCAGCCGTCAAGTAGGGGAGACTGGGGATAGTTGTGCTACTCCGCCAGTCATCAAGTAGGGGAGACTAGGGATAGTTGTGCTACTCCGCCAGGCATAAAGTAGGGGAGACTGGGGATAGTTGTGCTACTCCACCAGCCGTCAAGTAGGGGAGACTGGGGTTGGTTGTGCTACTCCACCAGTCATCAAGTAGGGAAGACTGGGGTTGGTTGTGCTTCTCCACCAGTCATCAAGTAGGGGAGACTGGGGTTAGTTGTGCTACTCCACCAGTCATCAAGTAGGGGAGACTGGGGTTGGTTGTGCTACTCCACCAGTCATCAAGTAGGGGAGACTGGGGTTGGTTGTGCTACTCCACCAGTCATCAAGTAGGGGAGACTGGGGTTGGTTGTGCTACTCCACCAGTCATCAAGTAGGGGAGACTGGGGTTGGTTGTGCTACTCCACCAGTCATCAAGTAGGGGAGACTGGGGTTGGTTGTGCTACTCCACCAGTCATCAAGTAGGGGAGACTGGGGTTAGTTGTGCTACTCCACCAGTCATCAAATAGGAGAGACTGGGGATAGTTGTGCTACTCCACCAGTCATCAAGTAGGGGATACTGGGGTTGGTTGTGCTACTCCACCAGTCATCAAGTAGGGGAGACTGGGGTTGGTTGTGCTACTCCACCAGTCGTCAAGTAGGGGAGACTGGGGTTGGTTGTGCTACTACACCAGTCATCAAGTAGGGGAGACTGGGGTTGGTTGTGCTACTCCACCAGTCATAAAGTAGGGGAGACTGGGGATAGTTGTGCTACTCCACCAGCAGTCAAGTAGGGGAGACTGGGGTTGGTTGTGCTACTCCACCAGTCATCAAGTAGGGGAGACTGAGGATAGTTGTGCTATTCCACCAGTCAGCAAGTGGGGGAGACTGGGTTAGTTGTGCTACTCCACCAGCCGTCAAGTAGGGGAGACTGGGGATAGTTGTGCTACTCCACCAGCCGTCAAGTAGGGGAGACTGGGGATAGTTGTGCTACTCCACCAGCCGTCAAGTAGGGGAGACTGGGGATAGTTGTGCTACTCCACCAGCCGTCAAGTAGGGGAGACTGGGGATAGTTGTGCTACTCCACCAGCCGTCAAGTAGGGGAGACTGGGGATAGTTGCGCTACTCCACCAGTCATCAAGTAGGGGAGACTGGGGTTGGTTGTGCTACTCCACCAGTCGTCAAGTAGGGGAGACTGGGGATAGTTGTGCTACTCCACCAGCAGTCAAGTAGGGGAGACTGGGGTTGGTTGTGCTACTCCACCAGTCATCAAGTAGGGGAGACTGAGGATAGTTGTGCTACTCCACCAGTCAGCAAGTGGGGGAGACTGGGTTAGTTGTGCTACTCCACCAGCCGTCAAGTAGGGGAGACTGGGGATAGTTGTGCTACTCCACCAGCCGTCAAGTAGGGGAGACTGGCGTAATGGGGCTACTCCACCAGCCGTCAAGTAGGGGAGACTGGGGATAGTTGTGCTACTCCACCAGCCGTCAAGTAGGGGAGACTGGGGATAGTTGTGCTACTCCACCAGCCATCAAGTAGGGGAGACTGGGGATAGTTGTGCTACTCCACCAGCAGTCAAGTAGGGGAGACTGGGGATAGTTGTGCTACTCCACCAGTCGGCAAGTAGTGGAGACTGGGGTTAGTTGTGCTACTCTGCCAGCCGTCAAGTAGGGGAGAATGCGGTTAGTTGTATACAGGGGCAAGTTGTTACAGAGGTGGCATAAGAAAACATAGCACACATGTGGAGATACCATTGATAGTAGTTGGTTGGAAGTCCACCAGCAGACACATTATCCAAAAATCAGGAGTTACGACAAAATTAAGGAGATGTGGACCAAAATTACTTTTTTACGACCTAAAACGTTTTTTGGTATGCCCACATATCATCTTATGCAGACTCTTTTTATGCTTCGTGAATTAAACGTTCAATTTAAATTCATGATTTATTATCATTCATGTGCGTTCAACTGCAAAAAATGTGTCTGGGGCAAGTTGTTACAATTGTATTGGGGCAAGTTGTAACAACTGTAACAACGTTCAGGTGGCTCATACCGATGGCTCAGCCAGCGAGTTGTGTGCTAACAATGACTTGCCCCGCTTACGGGCCTAGTTGTCACAGTCGACCACGCCTTTGAAACTTCACATATCTACCTAACTACAAAATGGAATAACAATGGTATGGTACATTCTGTTAACACGACTATTAAATTTGACAGAAATAATGCATCTAACATGCTTTTCAGAAAAAGTAACTTTGACTGAAAATTGTAACAACTAGCCATAGTTTCTCCTACGATTCGCTGCAATTCACTCCACAAAGGCGCCATTTAAAATGTATTTAACACACCTTAGATTCAATTAAAGGTTGGCATAGAAAGCATGGATACACGTGAACCTAGCATATGATGGCCACTGACAGTGGAGTCTTGACCTCGTCCACGGCTTGACCTCGTCCACGCATGCGCCATTTCGTACATGATCACCATGTCATGTCGTAAATAATTAGTATGAGCATTCAATACCACAGGTAATATTGCCATGACATAAATAACTAGTAGTTAGAGTTAGAAAAAACTACAAACGTATTGACTGGCTGCACTAAGTATCAAGACATACATAGATATTTCTGTGATAATGTTGTGTATTCCGAAACTTGGTAAATATGAACTACCAAGTTATCCCATCCGGAGGATGGGCATTTTTGCTAGTTTGGAAGACTTTATTAAGAGACATGTCAGGAAGGCAAGTGGATGGAGAAGACTGCCAATACAGAGAAGTGGAAAAGGATAACAGCGAGAGTTGTGCAGCAGTCCAAGAACTAGTCGGCCTCACCCCTACAAAAGGGTGTTACAATGAACACCTAGAAAAACCTTCTAGCAAAGCGTACATAACATTCAATGAGTGTTCGAGTTTAATAAACATAGTGCTTCATGTGACCAAAGGTAGGATCTCAGATTTAACATTGAACTGTACATATGCATGCGTGCGTGCGTGCGTGCGTGCGTGCGTGCGTGCGTGCGTGCGTGCGTGCGTGCGTGCGTGCGTACGTGCGTGCATGCATTGGTGTGCGTCTGCCACAAGCTGGCAGTTAGCTTCTAACTGTTGAGTGGGTATTGTGATCATGCAGTGTGGCTTGATGCCAGTGAACATGACAATAGCACAGTGAGAGGTGTATTTATAGGAGTGTTTGTTGCTATGCATGAAAGCATGGGCCCTTTAAATAGAGGAGTGTGAGTGAAAGTTGACAACCGTTATCTATGCCAGCCTCACCACATGCTTCAGGGAAAAGGCGGAGAGCAATAATAGTGTCAGTGAAAATCTTGCCTCTAAATCATGAGCAGTTCTAGTGTCATGTTTAAGAATTTCAATGCTCGTGATGACGATTAAGCATACTAAATCACCAAAAATTTACACATTTTACGCAACTACACAATTCACCCGCCTAAAGACATGTCTGTTCAAAACCCATGCAACCACACATTATCGGCATAAAGGTAGGTCCATTCAAACTCCCACATAAAGGTAGGTCCATTCAAACTCCCACGTAAATGTACATCCATTCAAACTCCCATGTAAAGGTATGTCCATGCAAACACCCATGTAAATGTACGTCCATTCAAACTCCCATGTAAAGGTACGTCCATTCAAACTCCAATGTAAAGGAAGGTCCATTCAAACTCCCACATAAAGGTAGGTCCATTCAAACTCCCACGTAAATGTACATCCATTCAAACTCCCATGTAAAGGTATGTCCATACAAACTCCCACATAAAGGTAGGTCCATTCAAACTCCCACGTAAATGTACATCCATTCAAACTCCCATGTAAAGGTATGTCCATGCAAACACCCATGTAAATGTACGTCCATTCAAACTCCCATGTAAAGGTACGTCCATTCAAACTCCAATGTAAAGGAAGGTCCATTCAAACTCCCACATAAAGGTAGGTCCATTCAAACTCCCATGTAAATGTACATCCATTCAAACTCCCATGTAAAGGTATGTCCATGCAAACTCCCATGTAAATGTACGTCCATTCAAACTCCCATGTAAAGGTAGGTGCATTCAAATTCCACATCTGCGCAATCATCCATCAACATACATGCCCGTTCTGTCACCATGCAACTGCACACTTCATGAGCGTAAAGACACGTCCATTTAAACTCCATGTCTGCATACTTCATCTGCTTAAACACATGGTCTTTCAAACATCACGCAACTAAACATTTCATCCGCCTAAATAAATGTCCATTCAAACATCATGCAACTACACATGGTGGTAAGAGGGTGGTAAAAGATGAGGAAGACCGAAATTAAGATGGAAATGCAATGGATGGAGACGAATTGAGAGGGCGGAACAGACTAAGTGATGTGGCCCCACCCCCAACGGACCAGTAGGGGGAAGAAGAACGTATGAACACTGAAGTTGAACACAACATACAAGTGCGTCATGAGCTACTCCAGCAACTATAGAAAACTACTGAGCTACTAACTTAAAAAGACATAGCTGGGACCAGGCTGCTAAAAAGACAGCAGGTCGACAGAAGGGGAGATGTCTTGATTCCACCTAATGTGCCAGTAGGCACGAAGACCATTAAGTATGCTGTAAGTATATCATGATATATAGAATATTTTTAAGAATACACATATGGCTATTTCAACATCAGTTCATATGAAATGTGACATACTGGATATTGCTTACCTTACATCATATAGATGAGACTACCTCAAAGCTGAATGTGATGAGCCTGTCGTGATTGAGTTCACTCAGTTCAGTTCAGATTCAGTTCCGATTATTTGTGCTACCACTGTCTCGTACGATTCAAGGGCAAAGATGCCATTTATTTCATATGTCTTAAATTTAATCAAACGTTGGGGACAATGTTCTGTGTTCTATGTCATTGCAATCAGTTGTCATTCGGCTTTAAACAATCAAATTTCCGTTTGTTGTTTTGTACGCATCTCATTTTATTCATAATGCCTTTAGTCATCCATTTTGTCCTTCTAGCGTTTAATTGAGATCCATGCTAGTGGAAAACATTTATCAAATACTTGTTTATTTTTGCGGCAAACATATCATAGCATTTGTCAATGTCCTTACAGATCATTGCATTTTTCCAAGTTACGTTCTCTAGTTCGTGGATAAAACTTTACGTTCACTGAAAATCCTGACCTTAGATGGGTCTCTGGTGTCATTAGTCTTATGTGTACCTTTCATAATGATGAAGTTATGTAAGTGGTCAGACACGTCAACACAAATAATGCAGATTTTACCCTCCTGTTTGAGCATTAAGTCCTGTCTTTTGTTGACATATAAGTCCTCTTTCATATATACAACTCCATCTTTTACTATTTACTGGTCCGTGATAGTAGAATTTACACGCTTTAAATATATTCTCGTGTATCCAATATTCCAAGTTATTCTTCCCCACCTTAGTTATTGCAATTACATCGAATTCGATGTTTAAGGAGTCGGAATGTCCTTTAAATAAATTATAGTCTTTGAATATGCTTTGCAGGTTGATATGTATAATTGTTATTAGTCCAACTGTGATGTATCTTGTTTCATTAAATTTTGTCAGATCATAGTATTCGCAATCTAGTGATTTAGTCACCTCTTTAGCCCTTTGTCTAGCTAGACAAGGCAGTAGATTACGTGTTTTAGAAGTTCTATGAATTTTATTATTGCAAGTTGATATTCCTCATAGAAGTTGGTCAACGTACAGAGCGGTAAGATTTTAACAATTTCCCTGCGTTCTACCATTGATGTTGATTATTTCCATGTACATTCCATATTTTGTGAACAATCTCTCAGCTTTGCTATAATAATTAATCTACTTAATCCAAAATAACGCAATGCATCAGCAAATGTGTGTATCACATATAGCGACAAGTCAACAGGCACAACACTGTCAATTATTAGATTTCCTTTGTTGAACACTGCCATTTCCCCGCATTGATTGCTCACTGCATTTGTACTCGTGTTCTTTTCTTTTGTAGTGCATCTTTGTCATGTCATAGAAGCTAAATACATAGTTTTGGGAAATCGTAGTGCGAAGACACCTATATCTTTAAAGATATGCGATGTTAACATGGATGCATCATGTTTCTCTGGTGAAAGCTAAACACTTTACGTGTTGTGTCTTTATGTACACAGCCAGCTTTGTGAATAATAAATGTGGCATGCTTATTTTGTACAACTCTTTCTTTTTGCTGTACATTATGTGTTGTTTTGAGCAGTTTGAAATAGGGTCAACACATTACAACATTACAACAACACATTACAACAACATATGCAACTAATGCAAATTATTTAGTATTGTTGCAAAACAGGCTGTATGGTTACTTTGTGATGCTAAGAGGTTGAATCATACTTCTAAGCTATTTCTTTGCCAATGAATATACAAAAGCTGTTCACTCTGTATAACTCTGTTTACTTGACCAATCAGTGTTTGATTTTAAACAAAACTATGCACAAAACAATCTAAAAAGTATGTGTATATCGGTTAAAGGTGTACAATTATGGAATTCAACTGACAGTTCTTTAATGTATTGTCGAAGTGTTCATTGTTTTAAAAACAAATATACATTTAACATATTAAATAGTTATGTAGTAAATAATGAATAGCTCTTTGTGATGGACAGAGTTTATTCTAACATTACTTTTAACATCATTTTAATGATGCTGGTCTTCATCAGTTTAATTGTTGGTGGGTTAGAGGTAAATATCTCGACAAACATTTTCATTATGCTATATACACAATATATGCATAATCAATACTATAAATCATGCATGCTACTGTGTACAATATAATTGTGTATTATCATATGTACTGCAATAGGGCATTTTATGCACTAATATACTTTCTTCTTACCCTTTTTTCAACGTCTTATATTATGACATTAATAATGCAATTGTAGTTTTCTACTTTGTTTGTCGTTGTGTTGACAAAACAAACTTCACTACTAAAGGGTAATAATCAACAAAAGATGTGCTTATTAAGTTACACAATAAGAACATACCACAAAACAACATGGAGGAGAACAGTGGAGGAGAAATTAAAGGAAATGTAGGCCGACAATGGAGAAGTCTTGTTTCCACCTGATGTGCCAGTAAGCATGAAGTGCATTAAGTACATAACAAGTATATAATTATATATATTATATAGTTTTTTTATATACACGTACGGCTATTTCAACATAAGTTCACATGAAAAGAAATGTGAGAAACAGGACTGCGCTTACCTTACATCATACAGGTGAGTTTACCCCACAGTTGAAAGTGACGAACCTCTGGTGATTGAGTTCACTCAGTTCCAGCCATTAAGAACACCTGCAACATGTGACAAGTTGCACTGAATTAACAGAGAATGATGACAAAGATAATATAACATACAAATACATGAGAGCAAAAGCGTGTGATGACGCTGGCCATATACACGAGTCCCACAACGGAACACGTGTATATGGCCAGCATTAAAAGAAAAAATGGGGCATATAGATATATACGTGAATAGAACAATAAAGGTTCTCATCAGGCAGCCCAACAGGAGGAATCACAAGGACCAAGGGACAATTACAAAGACTAGGGCAGCAGTTTTTGTGTTTATTTATGCCTTGTCATGTGACCTCAACTGGTTTGTCTACACAGACCCCATAGCAAACAATCAATATCATTTGAATAGAATATTTCATAAGATTCTCGAAAAAATTGTGTAGAATTCAGAAAAATATTCTACAAAATGTTAATAGAATATTCTATGAAATGCTTTTATAGAATATTCTATAGGATTTTTGCAAAAAAAATGTTTAGAATTGGAAGTATGCTGTAGTTTTCTATGCAATATTATACTATGCTATGTAGAATTCTATAAAATTGTATACAGTTTTATAGAATTTCTATAGAGTTCAATAATGTTGTTAATATAATTGTATGCATGTATTTTTTAAGGACAGCCATAAGAATGCTAAACAGCGGAAAAAGCCCAGACTTTGACAATATAAAAGTTGAAATGATGCAAGTTAGAATGGAAACAACAACAACTACAGGAATTATTTAATAACATCCTGAATAATAACAAGATACATTTAGTAAGGTTAACCTTTTTCTATATCCTAATATGTTTTTTGCAGACATTTCTATAGAAATGAAAGTATTTCATAATTTTCTAAACAGTACTCTACTATTATATATAATAAAAAACAAATCTACATAAAATTGAAGTAAACATAAACTAAATCTATAAAAACTGTAGTTTTGTATAGTTTTCTGACAGGTAGATCGGTTCTAAACATTGAATGGCTAATATGAACAAGCAGCGTAGCATGACGCTAGTGAGCATGACAACAGCTCAGTGAGAGGTGTATTTATAGGAGTTGGTATTGCTAAACATGAAACTGTGGTCCCTTTAACTAGATGAGTGTCATTGAAAATCAACGACTGGCACAGAAACCAACGTCACCTCGGACTTCAAGGATAAAGAGATGACAGCAACGATAGTGTCAATGAACATCCAGCCTCTAAATCATGAGCAGTAAATTGTCAACATTTACATAATCATACAAAGTATGCTAATTTTCAAACCCCCTTCCCCTCCCTGATATAGTACCTTAAATGTTAATAATTTACCGTTAAAAAAACATATCAATGAAACAATGTTATGACACAGTGCATGGTATTATACAATATTAACCATCAGAATATGTTTTAAAACAGTTACATCCGATAATTATGTTATAACTTTGTGTTTTTCTAACAACTCCATGACGTCGTATTGATAATTGTTTTTGAATTTCCAAGATGTCAGACTGTATTACAGTAAATGATTACACAGTCTAAAACAATAGTAGTTCTGTAATAGTTCACCATGTGGCGCTGCATGATGTAATGGTGGCAACTGTTGCATGTGACTGACATTTTGCTAATTAGTGCACGGGCCTTGACCTCCCCCCCCTTAATACCCTCCGTACAAACAGGTAAATGTTGTCAATTGTGAACCCCTTACTGGGCCTTAGTGTTGCACTTGAAATATGAATTCCAATGATGGTGATGTGCATTACTTTACCTGAAAAGATTTTTTTATTTTTTTTATCAGGGCCTACATATGGGGAAGGGACATGACAACAGTATGTGTCTAAGTCCTGTTGATCACCAATTAGATTTGTTAAAAATAGTTTAAGCAAAATGTCATCATATGTAATGACATAAAATGATAAATATGATCAAAACGTTATTACTCATAATGTGCAATGTTTCTTTCATAACAGGAGTTTTTCTCAACAAAATGAAAACTGTCAGTTATTCCAATTGCTAAGACTGGTGGTAAAGGTTGATTTTCAAATTACAGACCTATCTCTTTGCTATTCTCAAAAATCCTGGAAAATTATACAATTATAGGTTGGAAAATTTTCAAAACAAATATGACATACTCAATCGCAGACCACGTCAGTATGGCAAGGTCTGTCAATAAATCATGGTTTACGCATGATTTTTTATTTGACCAAAAAGCAGATAATATTATGTATGCGCTTTTTGGTCAGATCGCCAAAATATAGAAATGGGGCAAATTTAAGTGGAAAATCCTAGCCCAGGCCAAGCCTATTAAGAAATAAGTAGCTCGGATTTGACGCCGACCAGTATAATACTATGAATTGTACGATAATGAATCTGCACCAAACCTCCTGAAATGGGAGGATGTGTCACTAAGATCAGGAAATAGAGGACACTGTTAAATTATTTACCCAAAGAGCGAAAATAAATCTAAGAAAAAATGCATTCCTCTTAGAGTGGCTGAACCATGGAATAATCTACCTAAATCAGTAGTACAAGCTAGATCAATAAACTCATTTAAAAATCGTCTAGAGAAATTGTGGTCTACCCAGGCAATAACATGAGTAAGTCTATGAAGAGCTCTCCGTTATTGGCATTAACGCTGACTACTGGAACCGGAAACTACGAACCCCTAATATTTGATTCTGAAGAAGATCTGATCATGGAAGAACCATCTGGATCCTGCGATCAGAATCGTATCATAAGATAATAAGGTAATACTTGACAACATAAAAAAGCAGATTGAAACTTTGTAAGTTTATTTACCAGGCATCAATGCACCATTGACATTTGTCATTGTCATTGATTCTACAATGTCAATGGCATAACTGTCTGTGTCATGGGAGCCGTGTGTATAATTGAACAATCTCACAACTGTATTACAACAAAAAAGACACATACAAAGACAGTTTGACAAAGACAGACTGTGTCATAAAGTCAGAGCCTGGACAGATGCTAGAAAGTGGAGTTAACGAAAACGGAAAAGGCCAACTCCAAGTTTCGAAGCGGCAGTAACAGGTGAACACAAACCCCCGTCATCTCGATCGACAGTCCGCATTGATCTACGTACCTTAGAGCATGCTTAGACTGTTAACAATGTGATGATGTATCTTCGGAGTTCAGATAATGTGACACAATTACAAAAAGCTCACATTTACGCAAGATCTACTATCTAGCCCACACGCCGGCGTCCGTCTGACTTCGCCTTAGAATTCGCTGTATCGAGAGTACATTTATGCGATTTTATTGATATAGTAAAAAAATATGAAGGATTCGGTAGACACACGCGCTAAACGTTGTCTCATTTATGTTATTTTGTTTAACTGGTTTATAACCATAAGTATCTGATTCATGTGTACACATAGAAGTTATTTGTAGCGTATGTAGAAATCATTAGCCTCTAAGCACTCGTCGTCGTTGGTTGCATCCTGGCCCACAATGTGGCGCCACTGTTATGGCAAAGGCCAGTCAAAGATATAATAAATCATTTAATGCGTGTGCGCGTGTCAAAACAACTTTACTTCTGTCATGTATCCCGACTGCACCATTGATATTCGCGGTACCATGTAGAGGCAACGTGGCCCCTTGACATATCCCACTTGCCCTGTCACGTACGCTAAATTAAAATTATGTACGTCCCCAAATCAAACTGACGCTGGGGGCTATCCATAAAGTACGTCACACTATTGTCACGCTTCGTAACGCTGGCCTGTATACCCCTCCGCATAAAACCACGTTTGTTTTGAGAACCCCGCCCCCGCCTATTATACATACATCTATTTTTTTATTCGTTACATGTCAGCGTTAATTTGTAGTTCACATGTAGAATAAAGGTCTGTATAACTAATAATAAATCAAAGGTCCATGTTTATATAGGCCTACGTCTAATATGTGTAATGATGCACGTATAGGAAGTCCTTAGAAGTTCGATCTCTTTGCTGATACCATCTATAACTCAGAGTCATGACACACCAAAAGACGCACACACCCTACTGCCTACGTGCCTGCCCACACACCAGACATCCTCCCGACGATTCATAGTGCTGTCTGCCCACACACCAGACATCCTCCCGACGATTCATAGTGCTGTCTGCCCACACACCAGACATCCTCCCGACGATTCATAGTGCTGTCTGCCCACACACCAGACATCCTCCCGACGATTCATAGTGCTGTCTGCCCACACACCAGACATCCTCCCGACGATTCACAGCGCTGTCTGCCCACACACCAGACATCCTCCCGACGATTCATAGTGCTGTCTGCCCACACACCAGACATCCTCCCGACGATTCACAGCGCTGTCTGCCCACACACCAGACATCCTCCCGACGATTCATAGTGCTGTCTGCCCACACACCAGACATCCTCCCGACGATTCATGGTGCTGTCTGCCCACACACCAGACATCCTCCTGACGATTCATGGTGCTGTCTGCCCACACACCAGACATCCTCCTGACGATTCATGGTGCTGTCTGCCCACACACCAGACATCCTCCTGACGATTCATGGTGCTGTCTGCCCACACACCAGACATCCTCCCGACGATTCATGGTGCTGTCTGCCCACACACCAGACATCCTCCCGACGATTCATGGTGCTGTCTGCCCACACACCAGACATCCTCCCGACGATTCATGGTGCTGTCTGCCCACACACCAGACATCCTCCCGACGATTCATGGTGCTGTCTGCCCACACACCAGACATCCTCCTGACGATTCATGGTGCTGTCTGCCCACACACCACACATCCTCCCGACGATTCATAGTGCTGTCTGCCCACACACCAGACATCCTCCCGACGATTCATGGTGCTGTCTGCCCACACACCAGACATCCTCCCGACGATTCATGGTGCTGTCTGCCCACACACCAGACATCCTCCCGACGATTCATGGTGCTGTCTGCCCACACACCAGACATCCTCCCGACGATTCATAGTGCTGTCTGCCCACACACCAGACATCCTCCCGACGATTCATGGTGCTGTCTGCCCACACACCAGACATCCTCCCGACGATTCATGGTGCTGTCTGCCCACACACCAGACATCCTCCCGACGATTCATGGTGCTGTCTGCCCACACACCAGACATCCTCCCGACGATTCATAGTGCTGTCTGCCCACACACCAGACATCCTCCCGACGATTCATGGTGCTGTCTGCCCACACACCAGACATCCTCCCGACGATTCATGGTGCTGTCTGCCCACACACCAGACATCCTCCCGACGATTCATGGTGCTGTCTGCCCACACACCAGACATCCTCCCGACGATTCATGGTGCTGTCTGCCCACACACCAGACATCCTCCCGACGATTCATGGTGCTGTCTGCCCACACACCAGACATCCTCCCGACGATTCATGGTGCTGTCTGCCCACACACCAGACATCCTCCCGACGATTCATGGTGCTGTCTGCCCAGACACCAGACATCCTCCCGACGATTCATAACGCTGTCTGCCCACACACCAGACATCCTCCCGACGATTCATAGCGCTGTCTGCCCACACACCAGACATCCTCCCGACGATTCATAGCGCTGTCTGCCCACACACCAGACATCCTCCCGACGATTCACAGCGCTGTCTGCCCACTCACCAGACATCCTCCCGACGATTCACAGCGCTGTCTTCCCACACACCAGACATCCTCCCGACGATTCACAGCGCTGTCTGCCCACACACCAGACATCCTCCCGACGATTCATAGCGCTGTCTGCCCACACACCAGACATCCTCCCGACGATTCATAGTGCTGTCTGCCCACACACCAGACATCCTCCCGACGATTCACAGCGCTGTCTGCCCACTCACCAGACATCCTCCCGACGATTCATAGCGCTGTCTGCCCACTCACCAGACATCCTCCCGACGATTCATAGCGCTGTCTGCCCACACACCAGACATCCTCCCGACGATTCATAGTGCTGTCTGCCCACTCACCAGACATCCTCCCGACGATTCATAGCGCTGTCTGCCCACACACCAGACATCCTCCCGACGATTCATGGTGCTGTCTGCCCACACACCAGACATCCTCCCGACGATTCATAGTGCTGTCTGCCCACACACCAGACATCCTCCCGACGATTCATGGTGCTGTCTGCCCACACACCAGACATCCTCCCGACGATTCATAGTGCTGTCTGCCCACACACCAGACATCCTCCCGACGATTCATGGTGCTGTCTGCCCACACACCAGACATCCTCCCGACGATTCATAGTGCTGTCCAAGGGGACTTCTGGTGTCCCAGAGACCAGTGCTGTTTGAGGAGTGCGTTGAATGTCTTCGTCCTTTCTGAGGAGTGCAATCAATGTCTACGTCCTCCTCACTAAGCCACTCCAGGTCAACATCATCCAGGTAAGCACACGAGTGCTCGGTGACGTTTTTTTTCCAGGGGCTTGGATGCAACAGGCTGGTATTTTGTCGCCATACCAACTTTGCAGACTTTTCACGCACCACTGCCTACTTCACTGATGCATGGCAGGGTCCGCATTTCTTTTCCGTTGGAATTCAGTTGAAATATAAAAAAACTGGCATAGCAATAAATACTATCAACACTTTGTTTGAACAGTGAATCACTTTTTGTGAAAAGTATGATAGATGCATTATTTATATCAACTTATACATTGAATTAATTATTCTTGTTAATAAAATATACCATATCATTGATATTCCATATTGTAGTTACATAGATTTGTGAAGTTTTCAAGGCGCTGTCGACTGTAAAAACTAACCCCGTAAGCGGGATCGCAAAGCAAGTGTAATTCGTACATGTTACTGTTATTATCTTAAATGGATTATACACACTTATACATATTTTACACAGTGTACAGACAAATGTAGGTGTTCACAGCTTCATATATTAAGCTTTTAATTTTTATTTATCAAAGGGCACTCGTTCCCCGGATTCCTACATAACAATCAATTGCGAATGGAATATACATTATTGAATGGAGTATGAAATAGTGAATGACAATATATAATAATTTATGTAACGCGACTTCTACTTGATTGAATGATACACACACGTACGTACTCTCGCACGAACATCCACATTTCAACGTATCGTGCAAGATGTATTAATTGATTAAATAAGTCTGTGCCATAAAAAAATTAACAAGATTTAACAGGATTGCCACTCAAGGCCAAACACCCAAATGGCAACTGGACAAGGAAGCCATTGGCTTATCGAGGGTCCAACAATTTTCCATCTACGTGTAACCAGCCGTTCTGAGATATTTGTAAAAAAAATTATGCTGCTAGCATTTACAGTACTGGTTATAAACCAGTACGCTAGGCTTCACAATTGATTAGATAAATTGTATTCTTTCAGTCATTGTCAGCACACAAATCACTGATTGAGTCATCGGTACCAGCCGCCCGAGCGTTGTTACTGTTGTAGCAACTTGCCCCAATACAATTGTACCAACTTGCTCCAAACACAGTTTTTGCAGTTGAACGCACGTGGACGATAGCAAATCCTGAATTTCAATTTAACTTCTACTTGGCATAACCCTTTATGCTATATAGTAGACATGTTTCAAGTTTCATTCATGAAACATAAAAAGTGGCTGCGTGAGATATATTATGTGGACATACCAAAAACGTTTTAGGAGTTTAAAAAGTCAAAATGTTTTGTCTACGCCTAGTTAATTTCGTCTTCTTAACTCTTTTAGACAGTGTGTCCGCTGGTGGACGTCCAACCAACTACCGTCGATGGTATCTCCATATGTGTGCTATGTTTTCGTAAAATGACTCTATAGTAACTTGTCCCTGTTTACAACTAGCCCCGGTCTCCCCTACATGTTCGACATTTTGATTCATACGGACTAGTTTCGCGCTGTCAGTGGCCACTTGCGCCATTTGTTAAAATGACGTCCGATTTGGCAAAAAAAACACATTTTGGTGAAAAGCATCATAAAGACAAAGACGAAGGCCACGGCGTGAAAGGGTCGATGATGCAGCAGGGAAGAAGAATACTGAGTTCTTAGTTTACTCTTCAAAACTTCAGTGACATCGCTAATATTCCGTATATCTTGGGGTGACGTGTTCCACAGTTACTATCATGCTACGCACAGACCTGCCACATTTTTTGGGTTGCCATCTGTATTTTGACCTAAAAATCTGTAAGAATATAACATATATGTCGCGCACACCATAACAACATGCGAATACAAGTGCATCATTTTATTACACATACATTATCACAAATATTTATCACAAAATATATTCACCACTCAGCATGCGTTGCAGATTTGGCTAGTCTCAGCATCTCAGCTGACACCGACAACTGATGGCAGGAGCTGTCGATGTTCAGTTTACATGTATGTATTTTCCGCAAGATGGAAAACAGCCTCTCCACATCTGCGTTGCTGTGTTGGGGGCTGAGGAGCGGCGGCGTCACCTTCGCCAACAGCGGGAAGCGGATGACCTGCTACGGCGTCTTCAGCGAGAGGATGTCAGACGAGAACACCCAAATCGCGCAACACCGGGTTTTGTGACGCATACAAGTAAAATTTAATAATGTGGCTATATAAAGATTTTCCGTAAATTTAATTGAAATCCGTATCAAAATGGAGTACGGCCGTATTACTCCAAAAATCGCCAAAATCCGTATCGGATACGGGTAACCCGTACCATGAGGCAGGTCTGCTACGCGTGTTTGTACGCACACATTTTATGGATCGTTTAAGCAGAAAAAACACAACGGGGAAGTTGTGCACGCACATATCTATTTATAATAGGAACACACTAAAGATGTGTTAACGTAGGTTTACCGTAGTTTGATAGCGTAGATCTACAATTTGAAGGTTTGCCTTATGGGACCGCACTGTCCAATGTTATTTTACTTTATTTTATTTCGGTCGATGTGATCTAAACAGGAATCGAATTAACTACACAGAGATTATCTACACAATGACATGCAAGAAATGTGTTGTCTTCGACCGCGTCTGAAAGGCTGCACAATTAATTGCCACGTAGTGGCAATACGTGGCAATACAATACATATTGACAAGTCTACCTAAGGTAGCGGTTATTCTGGTGTGAATTGTCAATGACAGCCATGCAGAAGGATTGACAGTAAATACTGACATGCTACCAATGGATACGTTTGTTCCTGGTGAATGGCGACAGTTCTAAGTTGCACTGGGTCAGAGGGAATAAGCCAACGTTATTGTAAGCGTGAGCTTCTTCGTAGACAAGACTGGACTTGACGCTACTGTGTCCTTAATAACAATACCAGACAGTCCAGTCGGGCAGTGCTTAATGCTGGTGCTAGGAGTTATTCGAAGGGCACTTCGCCTATCAAATATTGTTACGTTGTTGTGCACTTCATGCCCACACCACGCGGCTACGCCCAACCAATTACATGAGAGGAACGTGTGGCCGTTAAACTCAGCTTTCGGACGATTCGGACGTGGACAGAGAGAAACATACACCAACAAAAAAGTCACATCACGAAACTGAAGGAGACAGACGGTGAAGAGCAGGGGGGACGAAGGAGCAGGGAAGAGAAATAGGGGACGAAGGAGCAGGGAAGAGAAACGGGGAGCGAGGGAGCAAGGATGAGAGACATGGGACGAGGGAGCAGGGATAAGAGGCGGGGCGAGGGAGCAGGGAAGAGAGACAGGGGACGAGGGAGCATGGATGGGAGACAGGGGACGAGGGAGCAGGGAAAAGAGACAGATGAAAAGGGTGCAGGGAAGAGGGACAGGGGACGAGGGAGTAGATAGAGTGGCAGACAGGCAGGCAGGCAGGCAGGCACGCAGGCACGCAGGCACGCAGGCACGCAGGCACGCAAGCATGCAGGCAGGCAGGCAGGCAGGCACGCAGGCAGTCAGGCAGTCAAGCAGGCTGACTGACTAACAGAACCTTTACACTTCAACCACTTACAGACAGGTTCATTTCAACGCCACCTCGACTTCGACTACAGTGTACTGCGTGAAGACTATTCGTTCATATATCCACCACTGTCAATAGCCAGGTACCCATGTATACAGCTGAGTGACATAATGACCCAGTTTCTAGTTGCGTTCATCGACCTGTTGCTAGGATCAAGAGTTCGTCGACCTGCTGTCAGGATCAAGCCTTCGTCGACCTGCTGTCACGATCAAGCCTTAAAAAACAACGGTCACCGAAACGTGACGGATGGCACATGACATTGGTGCATCCAGGGAGTGTCCATCAGGTGCTCGGCACTTCCTCTTTATTTTGGCCAAAGTTGGTTGTCGAGACACCGCGAGGCGTCCTCCTGCACTTGTTCCTCAGGTGAGGACATGTCTGACATACAAACTAGGAGCATTGCCACCATGACTGCCATATGTCTGAGACAGTCGCCTTAAGCAGCAGTATATATATATTATTTTACATGAAAAGCAGAATATCGCCCTGAGACGTCACCTCCACGACGCCACCCATCTTGAACATTGATGAGAATCACTGTGATGTATTTGCATTTGGCGACACAAAAAATACCCCCCTAGAGGCCTCGAAAATTGAGGTTTCAAACTGGAAATCAGTTTTGAGTGGGGTACCACAAGGATAAGAATGAGGACCTTTATTATTCTTCATATATATTTTATTAAGAATAATAAATGTCCTCATTTTTATCCTTGTGGTACCCCACTCAAAACTTATTTACAGTTTGAAACCTATATATATTATATCAAAGATTGGACGATAATAATAACAAGCAGGGTTCTGAAATTTGCGGATGACACAAAAGCCTTCAGAAAGGTTAAAAATTATGAAGATAAACAAGATTTACAAAACTATCTAGACAAATTAGTTAAATAATGTTATTCAATTTGGGGAAATGTAAATGATTAACACGGGACAAGGGAACTTTGATGTAAACAATAAAATGGGAGGTACTGTTCATGGTACTACTATAAATGAAGAGGACTTAGGAGTGACAATAAGTGATGGTATGAAAGTTTCAGAGCAGTGTGGTATTGCAGCTTGCAGGGTCTTGAGTTGATTATAAGAAATATAGCATACAAGAAAAAACAGCTAATTGTACCTCTGTATAAAGCAATAGCTAGGCCTCATTTAGAATACGGTTTACAAGCTTGACTAAAATATTGTAAGAGGGTTATAGACAAGCAAGAACGTATACAGAGGAGAGTAAATAAAACGAGTCATGAGCTGAGAGAAATTAGTTATGAATGTGGATTAACAAACCCTGACACACGGATGTTAAGTGGAGATCAAATTGTAGTTTTTAATATATTGAATGGGAATTAAAATGGGTATTAAAATATTGATACAAAAAAAATCTCACACAAGAAAGAAAGTAGAACCAGACGACACGAGGTACCACTAGTGAAAGGTCGGTGTAGATTGGATATCAAGAAGTGCTCGTTCTTACAGAGAACAATAAAAGAATGGAACAGACTATCTGCAGATTGTGTAAATGATAGCAGTGTGAATATGTTAAAAAACAAAATTGACAAATATATCAGGGTATATCAGGCTGGTTGTACAAAAATGAAAGAGCCACGACCTGTAATGACGGTGGACATATACGCGTGGTCCACGGGAGTCACGACCTGTGATGACGGTGGACATATAGGCGTGGTCCACGGGAGTCACGACATGTGATGACGGTGGACAAATACGCGTGGTCCACGGGAGTCATGACCTGTAATGCCGGTAGACATATATGCGTGGTCCACGGGAGTCACGACATGTGATGACGGTGGACATATACACGTGGTCCACGGGAGTCACGACATGTGATGACGGTGGACATATATGCGTGGTCCACGGGAGTCACGACATGTGATGACGGTGGACATATAGGCGTGGTCCACGGGAGTCACGACGTGTAATGACGGTGGACATATACGCGTGGTCCACGGGAGTCATGACGTGTGATGACGGTGGACATATGCGCCTGGTCCATAGTAGTCATGACCTGTGATGACGGTGGACAAGTATACGCGTGACAATAGTGGGGCCAGTGGGACTAAGTGTCAGTTTGTAAACACTACCTGGCTTGTTCTGTCTCACCTCTGCCTCACCTGATGTGCACTAGGAATGTTGGACTTCTGTTATCAGGGAACACCGTAAAACCCTCTTTTATTTGTGAATTATATGATTTACAGGTTCAAACTAAAATGGAAGTGTAAATAAAGTGTAAATTGATGATGACTTGATAGCCACCATACACCACAAAATAATACAATGTCTACATAAGGCTGAGAGTAATATAAGACTATAGCAAGATAACATTAAATATTAATATCAAATAAAGTGATTACATTGTTATCAAAGCTTTCACTTACATCAAATAGCAATTAGCTTCTCACTCAATGTGGAAAGTTAAATTGGGTTTCGCTCACCTCACACAAGCTCTATGTGGGACTTCTGGGACGGGGGCTACTGGGACGGGAGCTACTATGACGGTGGAGGGGCTGTTGGATAGGGGGCTGCTAGGACAGGAAATACTGGGACGGGAGGAGGGGCTACTAGGATGGGAACTACTGGGATGTGAACTACTGGAACGGGGGGCTACTGGGACGGGAACTACTGGGGCTGGGGGCTACTTGGACGGGGGCTCGTGGGACGGGAACTACTGGGACGCGAGGGTACTGGGACGGGAACTACTGAGACGGAGGGGCTACTGGGACGGGGAGCTATTGGGAAAGGAGGCTACTGGGATGGGAACTACTGGGATGGGGAGCAATGGGACGGGAACTACCGGAACAGGAACTACTTGGAAGGGGACCTACTGGGCCGGGGGGCTACTGGGATGGGAAATACTGAGACGGAGGGTTACTGGGAACTACTGGAACTACTGGGATGGGAACTATTGGGACGGAGAGAGGGGCTGCTGGACGGGGGGGGGCTCTTAGGACGGGAACTATTGGGATGGGGGGCTGCTGGGTGGGGAACTACTTGGAAGGGGGACTGCTGGGATGGGGACTACTAGTGGGGAAAGGGGCTACTGGAACGGGAAATGCAGGGGGAGGGGCTGCTGGACGGGGGGGGGGCTGGTAGGACGGAAAGTACTGGGACGGGGCTTGTGGGACGGGAACTATTGGGACAGGAGGGAACTGGGACCGGAACTACTGGGACGGAGGGGCTGCTGGGACGGGGAGCTACTGGGGCAGGAGGTTATTGGGATGGGAACTACTGGGACGGGGGCAATGGGACGGGCCTACTTGGAAGGGGGACTGCTGGGATGGGAACTATTGGGCAGGTGGGGACTGCTGGTACGGGAACTACTGGGACGGGGGCTACTGGGACGGAGGGACTACTGGGACCGGGGGTTACTGGGACGGGGAGCTACTGGAATGGGGAGCTACTTGGACGGGAGGGGGCTACTGGGACTGGGGGCTACTGACACAGAGCCTGATAGTTATCAGTTTTGTAATTACCGCTACATTTGATGTCGATTCTGGAGAAACATCACCATAGACTACACACTATAACACGTGTATAGGGGCGTTGTGTGTGTGTGTGCGTGCGTGCGTGCGTGCGTGCGTGCGTGCGTGCGTGCGTGCCTGCTTGCTTGCTTGCGTGAGTGCGTACGTTTCTTTGTTTTCATGCGTCTCTCTGTGCGAGCGTGCGTGCGTCCGGCGTTGTAACCACTACGCTACCGCGCCCCACTTAGTAACCCCCAAACCCTCCCCCAAAAACCCTCCCCAACACCCCAGCACCCTCCGTACAGCACAATCTGCACTGCGGTTAAGCCACTCTCTGGCTTGAGTTGCTTGTCCTCTCCACAAAATATTGTCCTAACTATGTTTCTACTGACAAATGTCCTAACACACTTTATCAATAGCTGAATCAATGTCTCTAATGTCCAAGGACAGTCACGTTCAACAGTTTTGTTTTCTTGATCAGATTTACATTAAGCCAATAGCAAAAATATTACTGGAACATGTGGAAATAGTAAATATATGTAGTGTCGGATTGAGTAACAATAAATCAGAAACGTGTGCTGAATTCAAATACAGTCCAACTTTAAACCAGATTAAATCCTAGTTAAATCGACCACACTGTCTGTCAGTGTGTAATGTGTCGTTGCAGGATTGACACAGCTCGACCCGAGAGAGACAAGTCACTTGGGCTGGCGGTCATTGATATACTACGGCACCTCGACTCTGGCTGTGGCAATAGTCATTGGATGTGTTGTTTGTATTCTCATTAATCCTGGGTCAGAAGACACGACAGTCATTGGATGTGTTGTTTGTATTCTCATTAATCCTGGGTCAGAAGACACGACAGTCATTGGATGTGTTGTTTGTATTCTCTTTAATTCTGGGCCAGAAGACACGACAGTCATTGGATGTGTTGTTTGTATTCTCAATAATCCTGGGTCAGAAGACACGACAGTCATTGGATGTGTTGTTTGTATTCTCATTAATCCTGGGTCAGAAGACACGACAGTCATTGGATGTGTTGTTTGTATTCTCAATAATCCTGGGTCAGAAGACACGACAGTCATTGGATGTGTTGTTTGTATTCTCATTAATCCTGGGCCAAAAGACACGACAGTCATTGGATGTGTTGTTTGTATTCTCATTAATCCTGGGTCAGAAGACACGACAGTCATTGGATGTGTTGTTTGTATTCTCATTAATCCTGGGCCAGAAGACACGACAGTCATTGGATGTGTTGTTTGTATTCTCATTAATCCTGGGTCAGAAGACACGACAGTCATTGGATGTGTTGTTTGTATTCTCATTAATCCTGGGTCAGAAGACACGACAGTCATTGGATGTGTTGTTTGTATTCTCATTAATCCTGGGTCAGAAGACACGACAGTCTCAACCGTAATGAAACGGGAGGAGAACATCACTCTTGGATTCCTAGATAGCATTCTTGATTTCATCAGGTAGGGTTGCTTCGATGTGGTTGGATGTTGAGTCACATCTTCTATGACACTACGAAGCTATGTGCAATGACTTTCATTGGCTCTGACAATTAAAATGAAGGGTATGACACGTGACATGTGGAATAACACGTGACAAGTGGAATAACACGTGACAAGTAGAATAACACCAGTGACAACTTGCGATGAATTTTTCGATGAATTGCTAAACTTTATGTTAAGGAATACACGTCTCCAAAGCGAATAATGCTTCAAAACGGCTGACTGATCAAGAAACTGAACTATTCGAAATGGCACACAACATATTTCGCTGAAATCCGAATAAAACGAGGCCCATCAAGGGTGACGCTGATAGATTCGCTGTTTTTTTTTTGGCATGGCTCACTTTCCCACATTAAAGCAAAACAAGTCAAGTAATCACCCTCTAATTGAAGCTTGGTAAAACGAGTCAAGTATTCACCCTCTAATGCGAAATGGCTGGGAAAGAAGGGGGTAAACATGTGTTGGTGAGAATTTGACGTCATTGTTGTATCGGAAGTAACGTGTGTTACCACCCCAAATAACACCAGTGACAATAAACAATAACACGAGTGTCAATAAACACCAGTGACAATAAAACCGACTGCACAGCGATACGACTGCCATAATTTAATTCAACAATTCACGATCGTTCACCCGAAAGCAGTTTTTTTCAGAGGTGATCCTGTCATTTGTAAATGTTATAATACCAGTTTTATAATACCAGTGATACCTAATAAAAATATGCACTGATTCTACACACTTTGTGATTGAAGAAGACGAAATTATTTTCACTTCGATTTGACTTCTCGTGTACACGGGGCTCCTGTCGACACGACTCGTGTACGACGGGGCTCCTGCCGACACGTCTCGTGTACGACGGGGCTCCTGTCGACACGACTCGTGTACGACGGGGCTCCTGCCGACACGTCTCGTGTACGACGGGGCTCCTGTCGACACGACTCGAGTACGACGGGGCTCCTGCCGACACGTCTCGTGTACGACGGGGCTCCTGTCGACACGACTCGTGTACGACGAGGCTCCTGCCGACACGACTCGTGTACGACGAGGCTCCTGTCGACACGACTCGTGTACGACGGGGCTCCTGCCGACACGACTCGTGTACGACGGGGCTCCTGTCGACACGACTCGTGTACGACGGGGCTCCTGCCGACACGACTCGTGTACGACGGGGCTCCTGCCGACACGACTCGTGTACGACGGGGCTCCTGCCGACACGACTCGTGTACGACGGGGCTCCTGCCGACACGACTCGTGTACGACGGGGCTCCTGCCGACACGTCTCGTGTACGACGGGGCTCCTGTCGACACGACTCGTGTACGACGGGGCTCCTGCCGACACGTCTCGTGTACGACGGGGCTCCTGCCGACACGACTCGTGTACGACGGGGCTCCTGCCGACACGACTCGTGTACGACGGGGCTCCTGTCGACACGACTCGTGTACGACGGGGCTCCTGTCGACACGACTCGTGTACGACGGGGCTCCTGTCGACACGAGTGGCCCTTGACAAGAATCAGAAATGCTCCCGATTTTACCGAAGCTCCGAAATCACGCATAATAACACCAGTGACCAAAAATTCGAAGACACTGATTCCAGGCAAAATATCTGCTCAGTGATTAAAACTAAATTGTCGAGTCCTTGGTAATCAAAGTATTCCGGTTATAGGAAGCATTCGCCTTGTTTTCTGTTATATTCTAAATGATTTGCTTGTGTGGGTGCAAGATGACAAGTCGACAAGTAGACATGTAACACCTGTGACATTTTGATGGTTTCGGTCCAAGCCGACGAAAAGTTTTCGTTTATATGTCGTTAAAAATGTGTCCATCTGTATGAAGCGGACCTAATGTGAGGCATCGCACCAGAAACAAATGCATATAGATACATGATCCAATGAAACAGCGAAGACAGAAACAAGTATACTACTTGGAGAATGACCCGTGTGTGTAGTTTAACAAGATTTAACAAGATTGGCATCCCAAACAACAAGTTCCAGATGGCAAGTGGACAAGGAAGCCATTGGCTTATCGAGAGTCCAACAATTTTCTCATCTATGTGTAGCCCGCCCTTATCAAATATCTGTCAATTCTATTTCTAAACATATTCACACAACTAGCATTAACACAATCATTTGGCAGTTTGTTCCATTCATTTATCACCCTCTGTGAGAAAGAGTACTTTCTCATGTCCAACCTACACTGCTCCTTAACCAATGCTGCTTTGTATCCTCTGGTTCTACTGCCTTCTTTAAGTTTGAAGAACATATTTCTATCAACATCCTCATAACCGTTCACTATTTTAAACACTTCTATTTGGTCTCCTCTTAGTCTCCTGGTCTCTAGTGTTGTCAAACCACATTGTAATAAGCGGCTTTCGTAACTAAGGTCTCTCAATTCTGGAATCATTTTAGTTGCTCTTCGTTGATTCTTTCTAGTTTGTCTACATACAATACAATATTCCAAATGTGGTCTAACTACTGCTTTGTACAATTTTAATTTTATTTCATAAGCCTGAATAGATTCTTTAACATATATAATAACCCCCAATCCCCTTCTTCCTATTCGATCTCTCTTACCATTACGTATCCTGTCAATCCTAATTCAGCATCTGTTATGTCTGTGTTGGCCCATGATTCTGTAATACCAATTATGTGAGGGTCAATATCTTCTACCATCATGTTTAATTAATTTTTCTTATTTACTATACTCCTAGCATTTAAACACACGCATCAATGACCTGCTTCAGACATGTTTTTCGGACATTTTGTTATTGGTTTATCTGTACTAGTGGCCTCTTGTCCTGCTTGAGGCATCTCTAAGTAACCGCCCTGCGCTTCTAGTTTAAATAGCGTTTACTACCAAATAATATTAGTTATGCTAGCCATGCCACTGTCTACTGCTGCTGTGAGTCCATCCACAAATACTGCTGCCCCCTTTCCACTTAGATGAAGCCCGTAGTGGACTTTGACATGTGACAATAGAGGGCCTACGTGTTTAATTGTCACAAGATCGGCAAGTTGTTCGCCTGGGCTGACGCCAACCACGACAACAGGTACTGGTGTTAATTGGTTTCGAACGATAGGTATTGTTCGGTATTGTTCGGTATTGTTCGGTATTGTTCAGTGTGGAGCGTGGCTCTGTTAGCCTCTGTGACGGGGTGTATGCCCCTGGTATCCACGAAAGGGGTAATTACCAATGCAATTCGCATTTTGCGCTGAGTGACTTCGTTTCTACGGCCTAAAATATGCATTTGTACATCCGCACATACCTGTGTGCATATACCCCAGAGTAACGGGACAGATCCGTACATGCTAGTGCGTTTATGCCCCACTATCCCAGGGTAACGGGACATAACCGCACACCCCAGTACGCTCATGCCCCACTACCCAAGGGTAACGGGACATATCCGTACATACCTGTGCGTTATGCACCACTACCCTAGAGTGACGGGACATATCCGTACATACCTGTGCGTTATGCACCACTACCCTAGGGTAACGGGACATATCCATACATACCTGTGCGTTTATGCCCCACTACCCCAGAGTAACGGGACATACCCGCACACCCCTGTGTGCTTATGCCCCAGTACCCGATGGTAAGGGGACATAATAATTAGCCGATGGTTACATGTGAGTTGTAGTCTGGTAATGTTAGGCGTACTTGGCTAAAGTTTTGTTGCGAGTCGTGTATTTATTTTGTGCAATGTTCGCTGATCCTCAACTCAACAAAACTCGAGTCGCGCGTTGATTTGGTCGGTGTAATTGTTGTTGAACCGATTCGAAAATTGAATCCGAGTAACACATTGTTGTGGAATGTGCGTCGCGACAAATGTTTAGTAATGCACGCTTAATATGACAGGCTGTTTATAGGCACATTATATCTTAGGGGTGCGGACCTGCCCAACCTTCCCCTAATTAGTTTTCCAAGATCCCAGCGAGTCAAGTGTTTGATACATCACAGCGTGTTATTAACTATTTAGACTACGACAAAAGACCGTTGTACTGCAGGATACACCAGCCTTTTATCTTCCACGACGGCTGTCGTGCCGACAGTCATGTAACTACTACCGCCATTGCGGAGTAAACAGGCGTCCCTCGGCTCTATTTAATGAACGATGTCTATCAAACATAATATGACGTTTGTACTGAACGACGCCCAATAATGATTTAACTAAGACACGCAGTGACAATACCTGAATGTGGCGTTAATAAACTGGCATATAATAATTTTGGAATCTACTGTGTGCTTTCGGACATCAATACATGACCGCAGCAGGAGCGCGTTATGTATGCATTGTTCTACTTACTGTAGACCTATACAGGTGTTGCCAAATTTAACAAGTAACCATTGACAACAAACAACAACAACGTCTCCGTGTCGCGTCTGCACGGAACGCTGTATGTTGATAAACCGGGACACGCCGCTACTTTGTTGGGAGGGAGTACACCAGAACTGTGTTAACTTGGCTTTGACGTTTCCCCGTGGCTATTGACTGTGCGTCTGTTCGTAGTCCACGGGGCACTCAAAATAGTGTCAGTATATACCACCCTTTTCCTTGGAACTATACCTTTTTAAAATTGATGCAATGAAACCAAATACAAACTCTTTAACCTGTACACTATGCTTTGTTTCATGATATAGATTAATTCACTAACATGTTTTGTTTTCATTCATACATTAATGTTAATTAAAGTATAATATGTCAAAATATATACCCTTATTTAAACAATAAGTGTGATTTGAGACCCTGAACGCGTGGCATGCGTTAACGTGCGTTGAACACAGAAACCACCCCACAAAACGCGGAATTTGTCTCAAGGATGGTACACTAGCTATGTATTAAGTGACCCCCCCTCCGCAAATACACCACTAAGATATGCAATAAAAATAAGACGGCAAATGAACCCGAACCAATCACAGCTAGTCTTGAAACAAGTTGCTCCAAATTGACCAAATCATTGGCCAGATTATTCAAACTCTGTTTTAACTAGGGAATCATGCCTAAGCGAAGGACCGTAGCCCATATGACTCCACCCCACCACAAACAGAAAGATAAGCATGAGCCAAATAAATATCGACCAGTAATATTCAATGTTCAGCATCATCAGCAAGGTGATGGAAAGACTGTTACACCCAGTCATCAGAAAGTATGTAGGCCCCTGTGTAGGCGTTCACTAATATCATACAATCAATGTGGTCTAACACACATCTGGAAGTATGTAGGCCCCTGTGTAGGCGTTCACTAATATCATACAATCAATGTGGTCTAACACACATCTGGAAGTATGTAGGCCCCTGTGTAGGCGTTCACTAATATCATACAATCAATGTGGTTTAAAACACATCTAGAAGTATGTAGGCCCCTGTGTAGGCGTTCACTAATATCATACAATCAATGTGGTCTAATATACATCTGGAAGTATGTAGGCCCCTGTGTAGGCGTTCACTAATATCATACAATCAATGTGGTTTAACACACATCTGGAAGTATGTAGGCCCCTGTGTAGGCGTTCACTAATATCATACAATCAATGTGGTTTAACACATATCTGGAAGAATGTAGGCCCTTGTTTAGGCATATACTAATGTCATACAACCAATGTGGTTTAAGAAGAATGTAGGCCCTTGTTTAATCATATACAAATGTCATACAACCAATGTGGTTTAATACACGTTATAAAACAGCTGTATGATGTACGTGACCAGAAACAAGAAATTAGACCGATCTACAATGACGTCAGCAGAGCATTTGTTAGATGGTCAAACTCGAGTTCCAACAAGATACAACCATTTCCTAATACTATTTTTGTTTAAGACATTCCGTTAACACACCGTTCAACGTGTATTGTCGCCTGATTGGGTAAACGCATTGTTGGAATAAGGGTGTTTGATAACTAAACGATCGACGTGTTAGTACCAAACGCCGGTTATTAGGCATCTATAACTGTCAACTGAAAGAAATTGTGCCGACGTGAAATATCTAATACCGCGAACGAGTCTCGACTCGAGCCGCACTCAGCCAAAAAACCCGCAGTAATTCTACACCTCGGCTGCCGCGGCCCGGCCACTGGGTGTTCGGTGTGGCGTGTCTCGAGAAGTCAACGTAACGACAGATCGAACGTCAATTTGTTGACGTGTATTTAGTGTGTCATATTCTACTAACAGTTCCAACACATACAGACATTTACTTACCGTACGTGATCACGTCATTTTCGCGTTCCACGGCGACATCCAATTGAAGAATTCTCGTACAAGACACGATCGATGATTACAATTAGTGCCGATGTAATGGGACGTAGCCCGTAGACCGTCTTCTCGTCCACACAGGGGCGGTCGCCGTCACGCCCATTGAACCAATCAAACGTTGTAGTTGTTTGAGTGACAAACTCTAACACTGGTTATTGTCAACACATTGTTGTTATATGTACGTATTGCTACAAGAGGATACGACCCCGCGGGGTCACGAGAAACAAACGAACGAACTCACCGAAAAAAGATTTGCATGTAGAACTAATGTGGTGGTAACTTTTTGAGATTTACCTTTAGCCTGCATATACGATTCGTGGTAGGCATACATTTTAAATAAAACCTTTTAAATAAAATCGGACAAACATAAAAAAGTATTAACAGGTGACAAATAAAAGAGCAGACTTTAATGGGGTACAATTTTAAATGAAGGAATTTAAAATGATTGTTCGTACATGGTGAATAGTTTGGCCCCCTATATAACATAATACGTGACAGTCCTTACCCGGCCGTACATCTCTTAAGAGTTAGACTCTACAGTCAAATGCATTTATGTGGAGTCTTTTCTGTTTTGTGGCGCCACTGCCCAGGGTGGACGGTGGCGCCACTGCCCAGGGTGGACGCATTTATAATAACCACGTTTTGGTGGTTTTGACTGATGGGAATTTGAATAGTATGAAATGTTTAAAAGGTGTTGGTTTGTAGCTCAGTGAATTCTGACACACACTGCCAAATACATGAATGCACCCAACATAACAACGTCGTGAATATAACAGCTTATTGAATTAAAATACAGGCTTCTCAAAAATAGACGTGGACTTGTTTTCGTAATAGTTAACACCGAATTTGGTTTAGTGGACTTCAAGTTACTAAATCGTTTGTCAATGTTTGTCAATGTATGTACAGTTAGAAAGCCAACGTAGACATAGTGGGCTTCTGCTGAGGATGTGTAATGGTGTCCGAATACATATTAGACCCCCTAGCGTGACAGGTGTCGAGCTAATTGATCAAAGCTACACTCGCGTATTTCACGTATTGTCACTGCGCCAGGCCGATTATACGCGTTTGTTCAATGCTAACGTGTTATTAAATTTAATAGCATCGTTCACCGAGTAGTGCCGAGAGGCGGTAGCATTTGAATAGTCGGCGTGCAAGGTAAACGGTTACACAGTCGGCGTGCAAGGTAAACATAAATATCATAGCCCAACACTTCAACTGTTGCAGCAATGGCCACCACGCCATCACTACACAGGCAGTCGTGTTGTGGGGGGGATATCCAAGGTTGGGGAGATGTTCGGGGGGGGGGTGAGATCTGCACTGCCACGTACACCGGAATCAGCCAAGCACACGTTCGCCCCAGTATGTGTTCTGTGCGGCGGTCAGCGGAGTCAGAGTCATGACTACCAACTGCAGATAAGATCAGCAGTTGACTGTTTAAGCGGCGGCCACCGACGCTACCGCTGTTGAATGTGTGCAGTTGTACAGCTGTGCAACTTTGTAAGAAATGGGATCGTCCCAGTAACCTCCCCCAATGTCAGTAGCCAAGTCAGTCCAAGCCCCCACCCCCAGTATGATAATTGAGTGCCAGTAATCATCGCGAGGTGTGAGAATTGAGTGTCAGTACCCCCCCCCCAGGTATGAGAATTGAGCGTCAGTAATCCCCCCCGAGGTGTGAGAAATGAGTGTCAGTAACACCCCCCTCCGATGTGTGAGAATTGAGCGTAGTAATCCCCACACAAAATGTGAGGATTTAGTGTCAGTAACCCCCCTCCCCGCGAGGTGTGATAATTGAGTGTCAAGTGTGAGAACAGGACTGATAACAAAATATAAAAACAATACGTATAAATAATAAAAACAGTAAGAACTATAAGGGTATAAAACCACACAATACCGACACTAATAGCATATCAGGCTAACATTAGCATTATACATATAAATGTTTTTGAATTGCAGATTTGAAGGCTCCCATAAATATATAACAACTGGTTTCATTTAAATACAGTGTGCTAAAAGTAGTCATGTATCTATTTAAAACAGAGTATTTACTAATGTTGATTCTGCTGTTGGAAGTCCTAAAAGGAGTGTCGTTTCGTAGAGTTCTTGAAGGACAATGACATTGGATAGCTCCTACCAGGTAGAACGAATCTAGATGAGAGTGCAGACACGTATTGTATCAGATCAGATCTGCAACTTGCCGAGGGTGTTGATCAGAGGAGTACTGTATTTTGGATTTGTAACAAAGATATTTACTAATTTTGTTTTGAACTCTTTCGATTTTGTCAATAAAAGTACTTTGCCACGGATTCCAAATAACACTGCAGTACTCCAACTTCTACTTGAGTGTCAGCAGCGCCTCTGTGTCAGCATGATTCCCTCTAGTGTATCCATTATACATTTGGAAACTAACGTTTTTGGAGACACTATTAATCAGAAATATGATTACAGTATAACACACAACTATGAGTATATTATAACATACAAATATGATTATAGTACAACACACAGATGTGATTATATTATAACACACAAATATAATTATAGTATAACACACAAATGTGATTATACTATAAAACACAAATATAATTATAGTATAACAATCTCAGAAAACAAGGCTCATGTGCAGTATTTAACTAAGGATACAACATTCATCAAATTCATGGCTATGCGAGCATGTAGTATGTATGCAAACAACTGATTATCAGCTGATGTGCATTGATCACAATGCAATGCTTCTATTTGGTAATACTATTTAATTTCATATTATTAGTCTGATATTACTCTGAGCTTTACCTAGCTATATAACAAGTTTGATATGTGGTGGTTGTTATCATATCATTATCAAATACTGTGCCAGTAAATTAATGACACTTTAATAACGTTTACATTTTAGTTTGAGCCTGTAAATCATTATGATTCACAAATGGCGATTTTCTTACTTAGAATAAGGGTGGGGCAGAATAATAAATGGAACAACCAGGAAATGTTCCCAAGACGCATAATTAACCACTACACTCTCCCGTTAGTCCCAGTAGCCATGGTGGTTACTTGGTGGGGGAGGGGCTAGGGTACTAAGCCATCTCATTCATCCATATCATGTGAGGTCTTCATGAGGTCTTCTACTTGCCTTTACAAGTCATGACGTGTCCAACCTGTTGCCTTCTACACGCATGACGTGTCCAACCTGTCGCCTTCTACACGTATGGTGTGTCCAACCTGTCGTCTTCTACACGCATAATGTGTCCAACCTGTCGCCTTCTACACACACATGACGTGTCCAACCTGTCACCTTCTACACGCATGGCGTGTCCAACCTGTCGCCTTCTACACGCATGGCGTGTCCAACCTGTCGCCTTCTACACGCATGACGTGTCCAACCTGTTGACTTCTACACGCATGACGTGTCCAACCTGTCGCCTTCTACACGCATGACGTGTCCAACCTGTTGCCTTCTACACACATGACGTGTCCAACCTGTCGCCTTCTACACACATGACGTGTCCAACCTGTCGCCTTCTACACACATGACGTGTCCAACCTGTCGCCTTCTACACGCATGGTGTGTCCAACCTGTCGCCTTCTACACGCATGACGTGTCCAACCTGTCGTCTTCTACACGCATGGCGTGTCCAACCTGTCGTCTTCTACACGCATGGCGTGTCCAACCTGTCACCTTCTACACACATGACGTGTCCAACCTGTCGCCTTCTACACGCATGGCGTGTCCAACCTGTCGCCTTCTACACACATGACGTGTCCAACCTGTCGCCTTCTACATGAATGGCGTGTCCAACCTGTCGCCTTCTACATGCATGACGTGTCCAATGTGTCGCCTTCTACACACATGACGTGTCCAACCTGTCGCCTTCTACACACATGACGTGTCCAACCTGTCGCCTTCTACACGCATGGTGTGTCCAACCTGTCGCCTTCTACACGCATGACGTGTCCAACCTGTCGTCTTCTACACGCATGGCGTGTCCAACCTGTCACCTTCTACACACATGACGTGTCCAACCTGTCGCCTTCTACACGCATGGCGTGTCCAACCTGTCGCCTTCTACACACATGACGTGTCCAACCTATCGCCTTCTACACGCATGGCATGTCCAACCTGTCGCCTTCTACACACATGACGTGTCCAACCTGTCGCCTTCTACACGCATGGCGTGTCTAACCTGTCGCCTTCTACACACATGACGTGTCCAACCTGTTGCCTTCTACATGAATGGCGTGTCCAACCTGTCGCCTTCTACATGCATGACGTGTCCAATGTGTCGCCTTCTACACACATGACGTGTCCAACCTGTCGCCTTCTACACACATGACGTGTCCAACCTGTCGCCTTCTACACGCATGGTGTGTCCAACCTGTCGCCTTCTACACGCATGACGTGTCCAACCTGTCGTCTTCTACACGCATGGCGTGTCCAACCTGTCACCTTCTACACACATGACGTGTCCAACCTGTCGCCTTCTACACGCATGGCGTGTCCAACCTGTCGCCTTCTACACACATGACGTGTCCAACCTATCGCCTTCTACACGCATGGCATGTCCAACCTGTTGCCTTCTACACACATGACGTGTCCAACCTGTCGCCTTCTACACGCATGGCGTGTCTAACCTGTCGCCTTCTACACACATGACGTGTCCAACCTGTCGCCTTCTACACACATGACGTGTCCAACCTGTCGCCTTCTACACGCATGATGTGTCCAACCGGTTGCCTTCTACACTAGTGCCCTGCGCGGGCCGGGCTTTTGGTCCAAGCCCGGCCCGCAGCCCGCGGGCCGGGCCTCTACATAATTTCGCGGGCCGGGCCGGGTCTGGGCTGAAAACAATTTAAACACATCGGGCTTGGGCCGGGCCTGGGCCTAGTGTGAGCGGGCCGGGCCGGGCCTGGGCTGGGCCTGGACATAATAAAAATATTCATACAAAACACCGATTATTACTTCTTTTTTTTTAACTGATTATAAATTGTAATTCCGTTTAATGAATGCTTAAAATTATTTCTTTAATATTATATAGTTGCAAATTGAGACCTTGCATGGAATCTAATGACCCCATAAGTTCACTTGGCTGGAAGTAGCCAGCCCCAAATGTTTACTTTAGAAATATTTGCAGAGGCAATCAAGCCATGATTAACCATCAACTTATCACCCTTTGACCCTACCAGTGGACATTCTATTGTCTAGGTCTTCCCTCCAAACATTGCCCACCTGAAAGACCTGCCCACTGCCAAGTGCACACTAGGCCACTAGCCCACTATCCAGTACCCAACCCTGTTGGTAATTGGTATTTCTCCCCAGTCCTAATTCATTCACACTTGTACTAATTCACACATGTCTGACCATGTCTGTCTCAGGCTAGTGACTGCAGGCCTGCTGGAAATGCCACTGGGTGTCAGTGCCAGTGGGTGACATTTAATTGAAATATCATATTAAATTATGTTAACTTAGTTGAGCTAATTCAATTAACAATATAAATTGGGATTATGGCTTGCATATGGGTTAAGTCAGGGTTAGATAAACAAATATCCTACCCTAACAATAAACCAATACATTAAAGCCAAATATAACAAATGTTACCATATTTAATAGTAATGACACTAAGAAGTTTTTCTTTATTTTTCTTCAGGATATTCGTAAGTTTGAAGAAGTTGGTGGTGCTGAATTTTTAGAACTCATCCAGGAAACTATGGACCTTTTTTATTTAATAAAACAATAAGTCTGTTTTACAGTTTATTTGTTTTTCGTCTTTGTTATAAGATTATAGGTTTATCTTCTCTAAACTTAGCGGGCCGCGGGCTTACCCATCTTTGGCCCACGGGTATGGGCCGGGCCTGGGCCTGAAACTTGCAGGCCGGACCGGGCCTGGGCCAAACATTCACGGTCTGGATCGGGCCTGGGCCTAAATTCTAGTTTGCGGGCCTGGGCCGGGCTTGAACAATTATTGCGGGCGTGGACTCTAATTGCTAATTGCGGGCCGGGCTTGGGATCAAATTCTAGGCCCGCGCAGGGCACTATTCTACACGCATGACGTGCCAAACCTGTCGCCTTCTACACACATGACATGCCAAACCTGTTGTCTTCTACGCGCATGACGTTTCCAACCTGTCACCTTCTACAACCATGACGTGTCCAAGCTGTCGCCTTCTATATGCATGACGAGTGGCCAAAGTACGACAGCTTTTGTTCTGCGAGTACCGCGGTAGTGTTTGAGGTGTGAGAACTAAGTCGATTTCTTCAAGAAACACGCATAATGGCCGTCCGTGGGATTCGTAGCGTCCTCTTCCATAGCAACTGCCACATTTCAAAGCTGTCGACTCCATTCCATCTGTTTGACAGTCCATCACTTTCAACAAGATTACCATCCAAGACTAAACACCCACATGGGAAGTGGACAAAGAACCCATTGGCTTAACGACAGTCCAAAAAAATTTTCTCTGTGTAACCCGCCTTTCTGAGATATTTATCAATTTTTTTTTAAACATGTTCAAGCTGCCAGTATCAATCTTCGCTAATGCTACTTTGTATCCTCTATTTCTATTATATTTCTTAAGGGAGACAAAATATTTCTATTAATATTTTCATACCTATTTAATATCTTAAAAACCTCAATTTGATATCCTCTTAATCTACATGTCTCTAGGGTTGTTAAACCACATTCTCTTCATAACTAAGGTCTCTTGGTTCTGGAATCATCTTAGTTGTTCTCCTCTGTATTTGTTCTAGGGTATCTACCCTGGGTATATCCTTCTTGCGATATGTCTCCAGGCTTGTATACAGTATGCTAAAGGAGTACTGTACACACGCATCCCTAGATAATTAATAGTAAAACAAAGACGTTTACGAGTCGTTTGTTCATTGCTATTATTACATCCTTATCCTGCCAGATGTTTTCCAAGTTCGTCATTGCTGTCCTGCCCAACTTCTGTGTATTTCTCCATAACATTCACCAGAACTGGCAATTTTCGAAACTGTGAACATGAAGCTACTGTGTACGTATGTTAGTTTTTTTCTAATCATACCACAACATCCAGTCTGTTTACCTCTACTCCACAACCAACATGATGATTCATGGAAGTGTTCGGTGACTTTCATTGCAGGGCTACTGGACATCAATGCAGGGCTACAGGACATCAATGTAGGGCTACTGGACAGCAGTGCATGGCTACTGGACAGCAGTGGCCTGCACGGGCCTATAATTTGATCCCAAGCCCGGCCCAGGCCCGCAATCATTTTTTAAGCCCGGCCCAGGCCCGCAAACTAGAATTTAGGCCCAGGCCCGGCTCAGACCGTGAATGTTTGGCCTAGGCCCGGCCCGCAAGTTTCAGGCCCAGGCCCGGCCCATACCCGCTGGCCAAAGATGGGTAAGCCCGCGGTCCGCAAGCCCGCAAAGTTTAGAGAAGATAAAAAAGAAATAAACTGTAACCAGACATTGTTTTATTAAATAAAAAAAACATATATATGAACACTGTATAATATCTACTACTGAAATACTAATGTTAGTAGCTTTAATGTATTGGCTTATGGTTAGGGTAGGAGATTTGTTTATCTAACCCTGACTTAACCCTTATGCAAGCCATAACCCCAATTTAAGTTTTTAATTGACTTAGCTCAACTAAGCATTTCCAGCAGGCCTGCAGTCACTAGCCTGAGACAGACAGGTTCAGACATGTGTGAATTAGTACAAGTGTGAATGAATTAGGATTGGGGAGAAATACCAATTATCAACTGGGGAGGGTAGTGGACTAGTGGGTACTGTGTAGTGGGCTAGTGGCCTAGTGGACACTTGGCAGTGGGCAGGTCAGTCAGGTGAGCAATGTTTGGAGGGAAGACCCACACAATAGAATGTCCACTGGTAGGGTCAAAGGGTGATAAGTTGATGGTTAATCATGGCTTGATTGCCTCTGCAAATATTTCTAAAGTAAACATTTGGGACTGGCTGCTTCTAGCCAGGTGAACTTAAGTGGCCTGGTATGGGGCCATTACATCTATGCAAAAGGCTACATTCATGCCATACATACATAGTACATACATACATACATATTACACAGTACACAGTGCTACATAGTACATACCGACAATTACCAAATGCTTACCTTGCAAACAAAGTTTTATAATCGAAGTTTTAATATACGAAAGCACGTTATTTAACACATCATAATCACCATTCAGTATCATATTAGAATTATCCGTGCTACATCATAGTTTCATGGAACCGAAATTTATCTACATGATATGTTTTCAGTTCAGTATGTAGAGTCACAGAACATAATGAGACCAAATTTTATCAACACATCATTATTATCCAGTTTGCTTTGTACCTAATACTAGTATCACATGACTGTTAGTACTTAGGGTACATTATTTAGGTTGTTTTATTTTATTACAATTCATTAATTATACACTGACCTGTTGACGTGGGATGTACCACTACTCCGTGAATATGTCAGTACTTGCAAACATTTTATGCAAGCCGCGAATGGTAATTCCTTCCCTTCTTCGTCAACTACCATGCCGAACTTTGTCCATACTCCCGATTTTCCACAGCGAGATTTCAATGTATATGCTATTGTTTTTAGCTTAACTTTGATATAAATATCCATATTGTAGGTGACCCGTGTTCTTTCACCACGATGGTGGGACAGTGAATATAGAGGGCACCAGGTTTCAGGCTAATATATAGAAAGATAGGGAGGGCAGTGGCCTATAGTGCTAGGGCCTGCAACAACTGTGATGAAGCCACTACTACAGCCAGGGGGCAGGGAGCCAGGGACCCACTCCAGCCAGTGCTAGTGTCAGTAAGTCAGTAAACAGTTTACAGAGTCTAGACATCAAGGATTAAAGGATATGAAGTCCAGTTTGAGCTGAAGAAGAATGAAGGTGATCAAGGGAAACATGCATTAACTGTGATGAAGCCAGTGAAACAAGTGCCACTAGCCCACTACTCCAGTCACAGTGTCTTGGAAAGCCAGTACATGTTTAAAGAATTATAATATAAAGATATGGGCATGGGACTATGCATATATTTTATATAAAATGTCTCTATAATAAATAAATAATAACAGTAATAATCAGTGTTTTGTATGAATAATTTTATTATGTCCAGGCCCAGCCCAGGCCCGGCCCGCTCACACTAGGCCCAGGCCCGGCCCGAGGTGCTTAAACTGTTTTCAGCCCAGGCCCGGCACGCAGTATGTAGGCCCAGGCCCGGCCCGCAAAAATTATGTAGAGGCCTGGCCCACGGGCCGGGCTTGGACCTAAAGCCCGGCCCGCGCAGGGCACTAAGCAGTGCAGGGCTACTGGACATTAATGTAGGGCTACTGGACAGCAATGTAGGACAACTGGATAGCAATGCAGGGCTACTGGATACCAACGTAGGGCTACTGGACATCAATGTAGGACTACTGGATAGCAATGCAGGTCTACTGGACATCATTGCAGGGCTTCTGGACATCAATGTAGGGCTATTGGACAGCAATGCAGTGCTAATGGACATCAATGTAGGGCTACTGGACATCAATGCAGGGCTACTGGACATCAATGTAGGGCTATTGGACATCACTGCATGGCTACTGGACAGCAATGCAGTGCTACTGGACATCAATGTAGGGCTACTGGACATCACTGTAGGGCTACTGGACATCACTGTAGGGCTACTGGACATCAATGCAGGGCTTCTGGACATCAATGTAGGGCTATTAGACAGCAATGCAGTGCTACTGGACATCAATGTAGGGCTACTGGACATCAATGGAGGGCTACTGGACATCAATGTAGGGCTATTGGACATCAATGTAGGGCTACTGGACAGCAATGCAATGCTACTGGACATCAATGTAGGGCTACTGGACATCAATACAGTGCTACTGGACATCAATGTAGGGCTATTGGACATCACTGCATGGCTACTGGACAGCAATGCAGTGCTACTGGACATCAATGTAGGGCTACTGGACATCACTGTAGGGCTACTGGACATCAATGCAGTACTACTGGACATTAATGTATTGCTATTGGACAGCAATGCAGGGCTACTTGACATCAATGTAAGGCTACCGGACATCAATGTAAGGCTACTGGACATCAATGTAGAGCCACTGGACAGCAATGTAGGACTACTAGACAGCAATGCAGGGCTACTGGACATCAATGAAGGGCTACTGGGCACCAGCGTATGGCTACTGGACATCAATGTAGGGATACTTGACAGCAATGAAGGACTACTGGATAGCAATGAAGGACTACTGGATAGCAATGCAGGGCTACTGGATATCATTGCATGGCTTCTTGACATCAATGTAGGACTACTGGACATCATTGCATGGCTACTGGACAGCAATGTAAGGCTACTGGATAGCAATGCAGGGCTACTGGACATCAATGTAGGGCTACTGGACACCAACGTAGGGCTTTTGGACATCAATGCAAGGCTACTGGACAGCAATGTAGGGCTACTGGATAGCAATGCAGGGCTACTGGACATCAATGAAGGGCTACTGGACATCAATGAAGGGCTACTGGACATCAATGAAGGGCTACTGGACACCAACGTAGGGCTACTGGACATCAATGTAGGGATACTTGACAGCAATAAAGGACTACTGGATAGCAATGCAGGGCTACTGGACATCATTGCAGGGCTTCTGGACATCAATGTAGGGCTTCTGGACATCATTGCTATGCTTCTGGACATCAATGTAGGGCTATTGGACATCAATGTACAGGCTTCTGGACATCAATGCATGGCTTCTGGACATCAATGTACGGCTTCTGGACATCAATGCATGGCTTCTGGACATCAATGTAGGGCTATTGGACTGGATCGATGTAAGACGACATCATAACAGTCACCTCATATGTTCTACTGGTGCAACCTGCGATGATGCACAAAATGTTTAATTTTTCTTAATAGTTATTTCTCCAAAAGGTATAACAGAAAAACAAATACATCGTCACACTTGCCAGTGTTCTATGGCTAATGATAGACTATATATCATGCAATGTCACTGTATGGTTGTCTAAATATGCAATTTAAAGTATATGCAGTACTAATGCAAACACTGATTATCCAAGATGCAAAACACAAATAGTTACACTTACATTCTTAATTGTAGATGCTTATCGCAACATATCACAACAAATCACAAACACATAACAACATATCACAAACACATAACAATGCGATTTGACTCAAAACTAATCCCCATTAACAGTCAACAGTAGAATAAATATACCCTTAGCCGCTATGTACAAGAAAGGCGGGATAGTTGCAGAGCACCAGACCTGATAGTGACAGTAAACATTCAAAAGTAGTACATTCAACATCTCAAATATTCAGGAGCTTGCCGCGTTAGGCGATGTCTGAGATAAATAATTTCACCAGTTGGTATGAACTGCAAGAAATTACAATATTTAACAAGATTTAACAATATTGCCATCCCAAACAACAAGTTCCAGATGGCAAGTGGACAAGGAAGCCATTGGCTTATCGAGTCCAAAAATTTTCTCATCTATGTGTAGCCCGCCCTTATCAAATATCTGTCAATTCTATTTTTAAACATATTCACACTACTAGCATTAACACAATCATTTGGCAGTTTGTTCCATTCATTTATCACCCTCTGTGAGAAAGAGTACTTTCTCATGTCCAACCTACACTGCTCCTTAACTAATGCTGCTTTGTGTCCTCTGGTTCTACTACCTTCTTTAAGTTTGAAGAACATATTCCTATCAACATCCTCATAACTATTTTAAACACTTATATTTGGTCTCCTCTTAGTCTCCTGGTCTTTAGTGTTGTCAAACCACATTGTAATAAGCGACTTTTGTAACTAAGGTCTCTCAATTCTGGAATCATTTTAGTTGCTCTTCATTGTATTCTTTCTAGCTTGTCTTGCCTTTTTACGAAACGGCTTCCATGCTTGAATACAATATTCCAAATGTGGTCTAACTATTGCTTTGTACAAGGGTACAATTAGCTGTTTTTCCTTATACATGATAGTTCTCCTAATTAGCCCTAGAATTTGATTTCCTTTCAAAGCAGCAATCCCACATTGCTCTGAAACTTTCATGTCAGCACTAAATGGTACTCCTAAGTCCTATTCTTGTGTGGTTCTATCTAACACAGCATCACCCATTTTATATTCTTCGTCCATGTTCCCATGTGTATACATTTACACTTCCCATTTGCTGCTTCCCATTTGCCATTTTTCTGATCATTTAAATAATTTATCTAGATCATCCTCTAAACTTTGTTTATCTGTATCATTAGTAACCTTTCTGAATACTTTTGTGTCATCTGAAAATTTGAGTACTTTGCTAGATATGTCATCTTCCAAATCATATATATATATATATATATATATATATATATATATATATATATATATATATATATATATATATATATATATATATATTAAAAACAGTATAGGGCCTAATACTGATCCCTGTGGTACCCCACTCAAAACCGATTTCCAGTTTGAAATCTCACCATCTACTATTACTCTCTGTCTTCTTTTCTATCCAGTTGATTACATCATTACCTATACCATGGGCTTTTAGCTTAAGTAACAATCTTTGATGTGGCACTTTATCGAAAGCTCCACTCCACAACATCCACTGGTGACCCGTCATCTACCCACTTTGTAATTTTCTTCCAAAAAACATAAGAGATTGGTTAGACATGACCTTGCTTTTAGGAACCCATGTTGAGATGTATTTATTAATTTATGTTTTACAAGGAATTCCACCATGTGGTCTCTAATTAATGTTTCGAGTAATTTACATACTGGTCTGTAATTTTCTGGCTTGTTCCTCGATCCCTTCTTAAATAGCGGCGTAACGTTTGCTTCTTTCCATTCTGAAGGAACTATTCCTTTTTCTAGTGACAAGTTAAACAATTATGCAAGTGGTGTACTAATTTGCTCAACAATTTCCTTAAGCAGTTTTGGTGGTATCCCAAAATATCCCATATTGCAGGAATATCTAAATGCTAAAGTTGGTACCACAAAACACATTTGTCACATGGACAGGAAGGAAAAACTATAATAGGAAGAAAATTTGTATAAATTAATTTATTTTCATTTAGCAACGATGTAGTTTCAGCAAAGACGAATATATAATAAGGCGTGTCACTTCCTATTCTTTCAATGGTAATTACCTAAAAGTGCTGCCGCCTAGTGGCTGGGTTTATCAACTAACTTTAAATAGCAAGACACATGCAGAGAAAGTTGTGTTGACTGCAGACTGCAACCATGGTTTATTTTTTGTAGAATAAGTCAACCAATATATTGCACAGGTTAGATATGTTCAATATATACATTATATATGGTAAATACAATGTGAATGATGCAGTATTTAAGGTATTTCAAGACAATGACATATTGCTATACCGGTAGCATAAAATAGAATTGTTGTAACATCAAGTAAGCAATTACCATTTCAATGTTATGTAACCCAAACATATTCAAGTCTAATTAATAATTGTGAACTATAAATAATGTTACTACAAAACAATTGCATAGGAGCGACCTCATAAGTGACGCATAATGTGACCTTCCATTTATTATCTAAATTTGATGTCTTGATGGCATGGAAAAGCCTGACTTTCATGAACAACCGTGCCACACACACCAGCTTCTGTTTACTTGATGGCATGGATAAACCTGACTTTCATGAACAACCGTGCCACACACACCAGCTTCTGTTTACTTGATGGCATGGATAAACCTGACTTTCATGAACAACCGTGCCACACACACCAGCTTCTGTTTACTTGATGGCATGGATAAACCTGACTTTCATGAACAACCGTGCCACACACACCAGCTTCTGTTTACTTGATGGCATGGATAAACCTGACTTTCATGAACAACCGTGCCACACACACCAGCTTCTGTTTACTTGATGGCATGGATAAACCTGACTTTCATGAACAACCGTGCCACACACACCAGCTTCTGTTTACTTGATGGCATGGATAAACCTGACTTTCATGAACAACCGTGCCACACACACCAGCTTCTGTTTACTTGATGGCATGGATAAACCTGACTTTCATGAACAACCGTGCCACACACACCAGCTTTTGTTTACAGATCAAGGAGTCACAATCTGCCACGCCTTCACAATAAGGTTCTGCATACATAACAAGTCTCATTAAAACTTTCTCCATATGTACTATATGAGGGAAGTGATTGACAAACACAGTCTCAAATGTTTCTATGAGTGAAACAAAACAAAGTGAAGGATAAATCA
Source organism: Lamellibrachia columna (assembly GCA_963662155.1). Lineage (NCBI taxonomy): Eukaryota > Metazoa > Annelida > Polychaeta > Sabellida > Siboglinidae > Lamellibrachia > Lamellibrachia columna. The sequence goes on from OY759275.1 coordinate 10,397,545, forward strand.
ATGTACCTGTTGCTCGGTAGGTTTTTGCCTTCAAAAACTCAGTTGTTAGTTCATTGTCAGAAAGGTTAAGCACTGTAAATTTGGAATGACATTTTGAACAGGAGAATGGTATCCTTCTTAACACATATCCAGCCATATAGCTTACCACATTTTGTGTACAAATGTTAAGTGTGTTCTTGGCCTTGCTCTCATCTGCACTTACAGACAGGTGTTCATCTTGCAAAGTAGACTCTCTAATCTGAGATGGTGCGGACACTTGTGGGAAGAGGCGAGACCTAGCAGAACCTTGTCAATATCAGCTTGACAATTGCTTGCCTCACTAGGCAGGAGAAGTTTGTCAACAACAACCTGTCAAGATGCAGCCAGGAATTGATTTGGATCAGGGTTGTCTCCGTGTCCGCACTTGCTTCGAATCACGGAAAACATATTTTCTAAGCAGTCCTGGTTAAGTCAGTTAGTTAGTAAAAATTTGAAATCATGATTTGCACTCAAATCGGCCCAAAGTGAAAGCAGACTCTTGATTGAAATTTTCTACCCATTCAAACATGGTAATTTTCAGCCACTTGTCAGCTGTATCATATCTAGGAATGTAAGGACATCTATCAAAAATTGCACAACCACTCTCGTTCTGAATGGCATGGCGGAATTTCTGGCTGCATTTTAGTGAATTACCGTTGAAAGCATTAAACATTTCATGAAACTAAAATGAAACTAGCAGTATACTTCGCTTGTGCATCCAAGTGACCTAGAATTGAAAGTATGGATATACCTGCGGCAACAGAGTGGTCTAAAACCTAAGCAGTAATATTTACACGCATTGCAGAGAAAGGAGGTAAGTCGATATGCTTGACTTGCAATTTAGGAGACATGCGAATAGTATTTGCTTTATCAGAACCATAAAACTGGGTAACATATTGCCATTTAATTGATTGATTGTTCACAACAAAGCCATGTTTCCTGAAGTTGTTGCACAAATTTTTCAACAAGTGGGGTGGATCATATACAACAGATATGTTCTTGTGGTCAACTGTGGTGAATGGTTTATCACAGATTACTTTCTCCAATGATTCTATAAACTGACAATTATTCAAGCCTTGGTCGCAAATTAACACCTTACCAGAGAGGCCAATCTATGTCAATTTATCTATACATGACCGAGTGAGTGACTGCGGCATTTTCCCTGTGATAGGACCAGAAATTAGAAAGGATCCCACTGGCTGCTTCCACTTCGACGATAAACCACGAACCATGAAGACAAGTGCATGTGTCGCCATGTACTTGCTCTGACCCAAGTCGCCATAGTTTTCTCAACGTCATGTCATTGAAGGTTGTAGGGCTATTGGACATCACTGCATGGCTACTGGACAGCAATGCAGTGCTACTGGACATCAATGTAGGGCTACTGGACATCACTGTAGGGCTACTGGACATCAATGCAGTACTACTGGATATTAATGTATTGCTATTGGACAGCAATGCAGGGCTACTTGACATCAATGTAAGGCTACCGGACATCAATGTAAGGCTACTGGACATCAATGTAGAGCCACTGGACAGCAATGTAGGACTACTAGACAGCAATGCAGGGCTACTGGACATCACTGTAGGGCTACTGGACATCAATGCAGTACTACTGGACATTAATGTATTGCTATTGGACAGCAATGCAGGGCTACTTGACATCAATGTAAGGCTACCGGACATCAATGTAAGGCTACTGGACATCAATGTAGAGCCACTGGACAGCAATGTAGGACTACTAGACAGCAATGCAGGGCTACTGGACATCAATGAAGGGCTACTGGGCACCAGCGTATGGCTACTGGACATCAATGTAGGGATACTTGACAGCAATGAAGGACTACTGGATAGCAATGAAGGACTACTGGATAGCAATGCAGGGCTACTGGATATCATTGCATGGCTTCTTGACATCAATGTAGGACTACTGGACATCATTGCATGGCTACTGGACAGCAATGTAAGGCTACTGGATAGCAATGCAGGGCTACTGGACATCAATGTAGGGCTACTGGACACCAACGTAGGGCTTTTGGACATCAATGCAAGGCTACTGGACAGCAATGTAGGGCTACTGGATAGCAATGCAGGGCTACTGGACATCAATGAAGGGCTACTGGACATCAATGAAGGGCTACTGGACATCAATGAAGGGCTACTGGACACCAACGTAGGGCTACTGGACATCAATGTAGGGATACTTGACAGCAATAAAGGACTACTGGATAGCAATGCAGGGCTACTGGACATCATTGCAGGGCTTCTGGACATCAATGTAGGGCCACTGGACATCAATGTAGGGCTTCTGGACATCATTGCTATGCTTCTGGACATCAATGTAGGGCTATTGGACATCAATGTACAGGCTTCTGGACATCAATGCATGGCTTCTGGACATCAATGTACGGCTTCTGGACATCAATGCATGGCTTCTGGACATCAATGTAGGGCTATTGGACTGGATCGATGTAAGACGACATCATAACAGTCACCTCATATGTTCTACTGGTGCAACCTGCGATGATGCACAAAATGTTTAATTTTTCTTAATAGTTATTTCTCCAAAAGGTATAACAGAAAAACAAATACATCGTCACACTTGCCAGTGTTCTATGGCTAATGATAGACTATATATCATGCAATGTCACTGTATGGTTGTCTAAATATGCAATTTAAAGTATATGCAGTACTAATGCAAACACTGATTATCCAAGATGCAAAACACAAATAGTTACACTTACATTCTTAATTGTAGATGCTTATCGCAACATATCACAACAAATCACAAACACATAACAACATATCACAAACACATAACAATGCGATTTGACTCAAAACTAATCCCCATTAACAGTCAACAGTAGAATAAATATACCCTTAGCCGCTATGTACAAGAAAGGCGGGATAGTTGCAGAGCACCAGACCTGATAGTGACAGTAAACATTCAAAAGTAGTACATTCAACATCTCAAATATTCAGGAGCTTGCCGCGTTAGGCGATGTCTGAGATAAATAATTTCACCAGTTGGTATGAACTGCAAGAAATTACAATATTTAACAAGATTTAACAATATTGCCATCCCAAACAACAAGTTCCAGATGGCAAGTGGACAAGGAAGCCATTGGCTTATCGAGTCCAAAAATTTTCTCATCTATGTGTAGCCCGCCCTTATCAAATATCTGTCAATTCTATTTTTAAACATATTCACACTACTAGCATTAACACAATCATTTGGCAGTTTGTTCCATTCATTTATCACCCTCTGTGAGAAAGAGTTACAGCACATTGAGTCATTGACAAACAATTTGAGGCATACTAGCAACTTTAAGCTTTAGCGCATCAAACACCTTATCACTGACAAGAGACAAGTTATACTTCCGCAGTGATCTAAGCAGGGTTGACTTTGAGGGCAAACAAAATAATTTGGAGAGCAGGCGATGTGCTTTTTGGCTGTGAAAAAAATGGACAAAGCTAGCATTTTGTCTGAGATGGACCATCGTTTGCCATGTTTACTTCGTTTAGACAGTCGAATCTGAGTTTCAATAAATGAAATGGTATTGTCTGGGAGATACGAGGATAATTGTGACATAATGTGTTTGATACGCATGTTTTGTGTTGTAAATTTTGTAGAACATTTCTTCTGCTTCTTCAAACGAAAGACTTTCGTTCACAGTCGAGCAACTTCCTTCGGTAGTTTTCGCTTTTTCGGAGTGCTGCACTCAGATGAGGGGCCAGGCAATGGTTCATCCGATAAACACACTCTCTTTGGATTCAAGTGATGTACCTGCAAAACACATACATTTGACTATTGCACCCAGAATTATTGAAATAACACTGGATATAACTATATGGGTACATCCATTCACAGTGATTATAGTTTGTGTTTTAGGTAAAGAAACATTAGGTAAACCAACAGATGGGTACAAGAATACAGAGATGAAGAGAACTGAGCATAGAAATATCCCTGGAGGACACATCTAACAACTAATCAATTAAATGTATTCTTACTTTGTAATTCAGGAGTGTGTCGTTCCTTTGTCTAGTCTCTTTGATGCTATTCTGGGAGGTGAGTTTGGCATAAACTCAAATAGAGTTGGCATCGCATATGGCATCAATGATGTGTGTGCTGTGTCCTTGAACTGGTTATCTTCAAAATGAGTTGAGCACGTCCGGTAATTATTGTTGAGTTGGTGTTTTCATATCTAAGTCGGCTCGTCTGATGTTGATAACCCATTTCTTTGAACTGTCAGCAAAAAAATCAGACAAATAAAAATTTAGGTCATGTATTAAGACAAAAATCACTCTAGCAAAAGAATTATGGAATAGTAAGTTATACTTAATGGTAGTTTTCACAATGGCATGCTGTTAAAGATTAAAATGTGGCTATGCATGCAGTAACATTGCAGTTCACCAATTGATTTAATATCTATGAGCACTACCAGCCTCATGACCAGCTAACAATCTTGATAATGATAGCTATGCCTATGGCATGCATAGTCTATGTCTTTTAATACCATTCATTTTTATGAAAATTGCATTAACTTCTGCCAATGTAGTTCCATATGTTTTATGTTCTGTGGTATGATCTAATAACACTATGTGTGCCAACAGTGCAAGTGACAGCCTTGCCACTGGCTCTACCGCCGAGGCTACGCCACGGCTACCACCCTACACTAGATGCACTCATAGCCTAGCCCTAGGCTAGCATTGCCACCGACTCAGGCAGTCTACGACTACCGTTGTCTAGCCTCAGGCTCAGGCTGACAGAAGCACATATTTGTACACGGACTAGATCAAGGTCACAGTGTTAAATCTTGCTAAAGTCACTTCACACTGACAGTAGTCGACAGTCCTATTTTAGTTGTAAGTAAACACTCGTTTACTCGCAGCTAACGCATGTTGATGTTTGGACGTCATCTTAGAAGTTGGCGATAATAGGGCACAACCGCAACATTGTGCTTATTGTTACTTATGCAATAATGTTTTAATTTACTTACCTATCTTTGTCCTTTTCATTCGGAAATCGAAATAAGCAGACATCTGAATTGTAGGTTGTGTTGTGGCAACCAAATTGCCGTGCATATCCTGCCACCACGCTTTGTTGGCCGAACATCAGCCATTTTTAGTTGATAAACCCAGCCGTCAGGTAGCGCTAGTGGCGTCGTGATTACACGAATACCCCGAAATGTCGTCTTATTATAATTATTTAAAGTCTGGTTTCAGCATCACTCTACACACTTAAGCATCTAGAATGGTCGACGGTACAACTTCCACAAATCTACACCAGGTTCACAAATGGAATAAGGTGTAGAAGATTAGCATCTGACACACCGTTTGGTGTATCAGATAACCCCCATGGGTCCACAAATTACTGTACATAATGAACTACAACACAAGTACTGGAATCTGCGTCCATCTCTGTATTAGTCTCACGCATAGACATAAATAGAACACCCGTTAGTAAAGGGGGATGATTAATGATGTAACTCTATGGTCTCACGTCATAGCCATCGTTGCACATCAAGTCCGCAGTGGCAGCACCTTACAAGTTAGGGTGGCCCAACAGTATCGCCCCCTGGCGGCTAACTTACAGTCACATCTCCTATTACGGTGGCCTACACAGCTGTACAAATAGGGTTATTAGTACACTACAACATGTATACAATTAGAGGTACAATTATGTATGCAGATCCTTCCACATACTTCCCTTCTAACATTTGTCAGAATGTTGGCTGTATTTAATAAGTCCTAAATTAATTACAGTATAAAGTTAGTAAACGGAATAATGTATAAAATTATGACGAGAATTACTGTTCTGCTTCCGCAGCCTATAGTTATACTCCCCTCGCCTTGTGTCTTTTGCATTAAACAGTATACAAAAATGTAAATTGAAGTTTTGCCTAGCAGGCAAAATAGGAGCGGCCAGAATACATCCATTATATGTTACAGATGTCTCGTACAGTGTTTGCCAGGGTGTGCTGTCCTGTACAATTCTATGGTGGTACATAAGAGCACTACTTCTTGTCTATATATTCCTACACACATACGTGTGGTGCACACATTGTATTGCATTGTATGTTAACATGGCTGGACATCGTCGTATACAGCACCACATCAGGGTATTGCAGATTCTTTGCAGATTAAACTCGTCAGTGTGCAGGTGTATACAAGTCAGTGCATCTGGTCGAACAAAATATAACCATATTGACCGATGTCCCACATCAACAAATCGTTCAGCCATCATCTACTGGTTGTGACCAGTCGTCAAGACAGCCCAAAACGCACGCGAGGTCATCTCACTCACGTCTCTTGCCCTGTCGCCAGTGATCATCTGCTAGCCGAAACCGTAGTCGGAGTGTTCATTCGGGTGGCCTCTCATTGCGCGTGTCACGCTTCGGTGCGTTAGTAACGGAAGGCACGTCATTGTCAGTGTGGCAAAGGGTTGTCGAACCACCGGCGCTGATGTCACCTGCGGCTGGGACGAGCTGGCGACGTCATTGTAGCCAGCGGCGGTCGCGCGCCTCAGTGGCGGCGGTCGCGCGCCTCAGTGGCGGCGGTCGCGCGCCTCAGTGGCGGCGGTCGCGCGCCTCAGTGGCGGCGGTCGCGCGCCTCAGTGGCGCGCCTCAGTGGCGCGTTGCCAGTGGGCGGACGACTATCATCAGACCGTCTGTTCGGCGATGTCCTCGCAGGTTTTGCACACCCAGTGGAGAGCCATTCGATCCTGATTCTTAGTAAAATAATTATACCTAAATGAGGCATCATTAAATATGACAAAAAACATATTCAAAGAGTGCATGTGCAATTTAGGGAACAAATATTGACAAGTTAGACAATTAGCATTAACTGGTGAGGTGCCTGGTGAGTGTAACTGCCGGTGTAGGTATCTGATGAGTGAAACTGCCGGTGAACTAGACAGTTAGCACTCAACGGTGATGTGCCTGGTGAGTGTAATTGCCGGTGTAGGTATCTGATGAGTGAAACTGCCGGTGAACTAGACAGCACTCAACGGTGATGTGCCTGGTGAGTGTAACTGCCGGTGTAGGTATCTGATGAGTGAAACTGCCGGTGAACTAGACAGCACTCAACGGTGATGTACCTGGTGAGTGTAACTGCCGGTGTAGGTATCTGATGAGTGAAACTGCCGGTGAACTAGACAGCACTCAACGGTGATGTACCTGGTGAGTGTAACTGCCGGTGTAGGTATCTGATGAGTGAAACTGCCGGTGAACTAGACAGCACTCAACGGTGATGTGCCTGGTGAGTGTAACTGCCGGTGTAGGTATCTGATGAGTGAAACTGCCGGTGAACTAGACAGTTAGCACTCAACGGTGATGTGCCTGGTGAGTGTAATTGCCGGTGTAGGTATCTGATGAGTGAAACTGCCGGTGAACTAGACAGCACTCAACGGTGATGTGTCTGGTGAGTGTAACTGCCGGTGTAGGTATCTGATGAGTGAAACTGCCGGTGAACTAGACAGCACTCAACGGTGATGTGCCTGGTGAGTGTAACTGCCGCTGCAAGGCCTAGCAGTTGGCGCAATACACCTGGTACAGGGCCTGTGAGTTGGTATTGACAATCCTCAGGACAACCCAGCTGGGCAACTGCATCGCTTTTTTGGTGATGCGCAGCAATGTTGCACAGCCACGAGTGAAGCATTTACATAACCATGATTAGTATGATTAGTATAGAGGATTACTCCATGGGCCAGACCAGATGTTGGTACCACCGGGGGGGGGGGGGGGGTGCAAAACTTCATTGTTGGCAAATTATTTGTTCCACCACTATAAGTAAAAAAATATGTGATAACCTTTCCAAATGAGTAGTTTTATTCTTTTGGTTGCGCATAACGTGTTTTTTTTTTTTTACATAAAACGCCAATACAAGATTTAACAAGATTTGCCATCCAAGCAAAAGGCCCAGATGGCAAGTGGACAAGGAAGCAATTGGCTTATCGAGAGTCCAACAATGTTCATCTACTTATAACCCGCCCTCCTGAGATATGTGTCAACCTTGTTTTTAAACATATTCACGCTGCTAGCAGTTACACAATCTGTAGACAATTTGTTCCATTCATTTATTGTCCTCTGTGAGAACGAGTGCTTCCTGATGTCCAATCTACATTGATCCTTTACTAATTTTACCTCATGTCCTCTAGTTCTGCTATCCTTCTTGAGTGAGAAAAACATATTTCTATCAATATTTTCATACCCATTCAATATCTTAAAAACTTCAATCTGATCTCCTCTTAACCTCCTTGTCTCTAGAGTTGTTAAACCACATTCTTTCAGGCGTTCTTCATAACTAAGGTCTCTCAGTTCTGGAATCATTTTAGTTGCTCTCCTTTGTATGCGTTCAAGCGTATCTATATCCTTCTTACGATATGGTCTCCATGCTTGTATACAGTATTCTAAATGAGGTCTAACTATTGCTTTATAAAGAGGTATAATTAACTTTTTTCCCTTGTATGTTATGTTTCTTCTAATCAATCCAAGAATTTGATTACCCTTTGAAGCTGCAATACCACACTGCTCTGAAACTTTCATATCAGCGCTTATTGTAACTCCTAAGTCCTTTTCTTTTACAGTTGTACCCAGAACAGGATCTCCCATTTTATAGTTTACATTCAAGTTCCCATGTCCTGTATGTAGGCATTTACATTTCCCAAAATTGAACAACATCTGCCATTTCTCAGACCATTTCACTAATCTGTCTAGATCGTTTTGTAAATGTTGTTTATCACCATCAGTATTAACCTTTCTAAAAAGTGTTGTGTCATCCGCAAATTTCAGTACGTTACTTGTTATATTGTCGTCCAAGTCATTGATATATATTAAGAATAATATAGGTCCTAATACTGATCCTTGAGGTACCCCACTCAAAACCGATTTCCATTTTGAAACTTCTCCATGTACTACAACTCGTTGTCTTCTGTCAGTCAGCCATTGTTCTATCCAGTCAGTTATGCTATCCCCGATACCATGGGCTTTTAATTTAAGTAGTAATCTTTGATGTGGCACTTTGTCAATACGTGGTAAGTAAAACACATTTTCATTCATTATTAACTTTAGAGAGATGCGGTTTGCGGCATCATGTCGGCCATACCAAATAAACAGGATTTGATATCTGAACTTTTTTGTCAAACCAACTTGGGGGGACCCCCCTTTTTGGGGGTCTACGGAAAAGCCTATTCCTGAAACTGATGAAAAGGACAGCACATACCAGGAGACTTTCAGGCAACTTGGTCAGCCATGGGAAGTCTCAAAATACAGCTGCTTACTTGCCACCTGTATGGGACAACTGCCAGCACTGACGAAGTGAACGAACTGCGCTACCAATTCTTCTGGTTGGTTGAGACCAGCCAGCTTCCACCATGCAAAGATTGCCTCCACACGCATTTTCTTCGTGCCAACTACCAAGCATCAATCTGGACGTGCTGCCTCAAGGCTCAGCCGTTTGTGGCAGACCCGAAAGAGTGTGGATGGACGACAGATGACGGCCATCTGGTCATCGAGTGGTTGCGCACCCCTGCAGCCCCAGATGCAGTTTTGGAACTGTTGTCAGGCAAGTGCCTGCGTTCCTGCAAACTGCCAAGATGCAGGTGTCAATGGACTGGCATGCACCAACACGTGCAAGCTACAGACGTGCAGCAATCAGAAGAAAGAAGAACAGTTCGCAGTTGAAATAGGTGACTCTGATGATGGAGATGAAGATGATGATTGAACCGATGAACAATAAGCCTATCATTCTGAGCTATATGTTAGTTGTTGTTGTTCTGAGCTATGTTATGGAGAAATTTGAATGTTTAGTAGGGTATGTAGTACTCCATATGCATTGTAAGATTGTATTATATGGAACTTAAGCAATAAAATGTTCTTTTGTGACCTTATGATGCCTTGGTCTATGTACTTTATGAATCATACAATCAGGCCGCGCTGCCAAAATGTTTTTCAGATGGGTTAATCAAAGAGCTGAAAACCACTACTAAGCTACAACTCAACAATGGTCATCATATCAAAATATGTCCCATAGACATGGACTATTTCAAAAATTATAACTATATCTTGCTCTCCAGATGGTACCAGTAAGTGAAATTTCTGGTCTTAGCCCATGGACTAACATGCTTTCTTGTTCGTATCCACCTCAACTCATGTTTGAGATTTTAAGGTGCTGCTTCAAATTTCAACCACCATAAGGCTGTTGTAATACCCATTGTATATGTTGTTGTTGTTATGATGCTATAGTCTCCATAAACCATCATAAGGCTGTTGTAATACCCATTGTATATGTTGTTGTTGTTATGATGCTATAGTCTCCATAAACCATCATAAGGCTGTTGTAATACCCATTGTATATGTTGTTGTTGTTATGATGCTATAGTCTCCATAAACCATCATAAGACTGTTGTAATACCCATTGTATATGTTGTTGTTGTTATGATGCTATAGTTCCCATAAACCATCATAAGACTGTTGTAATACCCATTGTATATGTTGTTGTTGTTATGATGCTATAGTCTCCATAAACCATCATAAGACTGTTCTAATACCCATTGTAGGGGAAGGCAGTGTTAGTTGAGCCACTGGATTAGTTGAGCCACCCATGTTTCCCAGGAAACTACAGCAGCGACAGTTACATGGCACCATCCAGTGATTGAACATGTTATTAGAACACGATTGACGTATAATAGGTCAAGTTTGTTACAACGGTCTGAACATGTGAGCTAAAATTGTTTTTTTTAATGTTTTTCGAAACTTTTAGGAATTGTGATTAATGTCTGCAAACTATCAACACACGTGACCAGACTTTGTTGTTTGGGCACTTACAAATGGTTTAACTATGCACAGAGAAGAAGATTAATTAAATAAGCTTAATTGTCGAAACGGGGCTAGTTGAGCCACCCAAGGCCCGAGGTTTAGTCGAACATGGGTTAAAGAACGAAAACTAGTATTCTTTACCACGAAATACATCAAGGAATTCATTTTCTGAGCAAATTGGCGTATCGGATAACTACAAGGCAACATATTAGCAGTTAGCTACAGTTGCTGCGATTTACCTATAAGTCTATATTAATTAAGTGTGTTGACTTACTAATTAAGCGTGTAGACTTGTCAGAGACGTGTTGTACTCAGTGGGTAGATGTGTTGGCTGGGTCGTTATGAATTTTGTGTACAAGGCCTACGCAAATTATACAAATAAAGCATTTACTTAACTTATGCCGCACTGTGGCTCAACTTACCCCACACCAAGTGTTAGTTGAGCCAACTTACCAACCCTGTTTGAATCAGCTAGATATAAATATATATGCATGCTAGATATATTATCTTGGTATAAAATGATCTACTAATAATCATTGTTTATGTGAATAAAAACAATTTTGATTTATGAATATGATTGCGCCCTAGACATCAAAAAGAATGGAAAAGTGGCTCATCTAACACTGCCTTCCCCTATATGTTGTTGTTGTTGTGATGCTATAGTCCATTTACACAGACAACTTGTATTCTCTCCTCTTGCAATATTCTGAATTTAACTAGTATATGTGTTATAGGGAGTAATCGTTGTATAATGTATTATGTATAATACATTGTCATTGAATACTCACGGATCGCTGTGGTATGCAGTGCTGGAGACAGTAACATAGCCTCACTATATATGTATATATATATATATATATATATATATATATATATATATATATATATATATATATATATATATATATATATATATATATGTTGGTATCTGCCAGCACTGTCCACAGTCACACCACTGGTATGGTCTGGGTCTGTCTATGCATGGCTGATGGGGAGGGCTCTGGGGAGGGCCTTGGGGAGGGCTCTGGGGAGGGTTCTGGGGAGGGCCTTGGAGAGGGATCTGGGGGTGCTCTGGGGAGGGCCTTGGGGAGGGCTCTTATGGAGGGCCTGGTGAGGGCCTTGGGGAAGGCTCTGTGGAGGATCCTGCCTTTGACCCTCCAATGATTCCCTCTTGTCAAACTCGGATTGTCTTGTAGAATATATTCAGAGTTGTGTGATGGAGGCAGTGGCATGTTTAGGATGTCGAAAAGGGGTAGGCCAAGGGGAAGGCCAAGCCCAGTCACCCAGGCACAATGGAAAAATACGTGAAAAAATGTTGTCAAAGGGAGGCATGGTGTTTCATGGTGTTTCATAAAATTATCAATTATCAAATTTGTCAAAGGGAGGCATGGTGTTTCAAAGGGAGGCATGGTGTTTCAAAGGGTGTTTCATGGTGTTTCATGGTGTTTCATGGTATTTCATGGTATTTCACTAAATTATATTGTTTTATTACACTTATTTTGAAGCGAACATTCTCACAGGTGAATTACTTTTGAAAAGTATAACATGAAAAGTATAACATGTCTCCATCGATCAAATTTGTCAAAGGGAGGCATGGTGTTTCAAAGGGTGTTTCATGGTGTTTCATGGTGTTTCATAAAATTATATTGTTTGATTACACTTATTTTGAAGCGAACATTCTCACAGGTGAATTACTTTTGAAAAGTATAACATGTCTCCATCGATACATCCTTAGGCTTGTTTCCAGGATTGATGATGATGAATTATGTGCCATGAGAGAGTGTGTGTGGAGATCCGGTGTTCTGTTTCGTTTAAGATAATTACGGCAATGGAGGCAACAGTGCAACAAATTTAATGTTGAGTGTTGACTAGTGTTGACAGCGCAATTATCTTAATCTTAGTGTTGACAGCGCAATTATCTTAGTGTTGACAGTGCTATTATCTTAGTGTCGACAGCACAATTATCTTAGTGTTGACAGCGCAATTGTCTTAGTGTTGACAGAACAATTATCTCCCTCTCTCCCCTCTCCCTCTCTTCCTATCTCTCTCCCCCTCCCCCCTCCCTCCCTCCCTCCCTCCCTCCACACACACACACACACACACTGGCTGGATCGTAGTAAAATACCATGACATTTTGTGCACACACGCAGGTGGGCCCTGCACGCAGGCAAGCGCATGCAGTACAAACTACACACTACGGAACAGCACGAGAAACATCACACATACCATACATATACATCACACATACCATACACATACATCACACATACCATACACATACATCACACATACCATACACATACATCACACATACCATACACATACATCACACATACCATACACATACATCACACATAAAAAAACGCGCCAATAGAAAGCTACTCCAGGAAGCGCCACATTCCAATATACGGTAACGCCTACTCAATTGGAGTCGTCACAAGTCGCACGTGCTATCGACAGAACAAACAGTATGCCAATTTAGAGTTTCCACTTAAATTGCCAGGATCCAGAACATTGTTGATGGCCGTGACTTGGTGGAAGTACTACTGACGCTCACAGGATGGTAGCATGCACAAGCCTCGACGCTAGCATGCTACTTGTTTACATGCCATTATGTTGTTAAACTCCGCCCACTGGGTAACAATCAAACCATGTGTTCGGAAGCTGGATTCTCTTCTCGGCGGATTCAAGAAGCCGAGCGAAAGTCGGATAAGCGAGACTAGAATCGGATAAGCGAAACTAGTGTCGCCTGCATGGGACGTATTGGCCTAGCAGAGAGTTTCACAGCACATTAATACGTATACATCCCCTATCACGACTACGATTAATGACAACACGACACGGACATTTGAGACACACTTCATCGGCGCACGCCACTTTATTTCCTCGCATAGAGCCGCACCCACTTTCTAATTTGTTTTCTATATATTCCTTTCCACTCGGGCCCACCGGCCGCACTTTCTCCACACCTTTCAAAGGACCCGACTCACACGCATGAGCGAGTGAGTAGTTAATAGATATGTTAGTACACAGTTTTTTTTGTATTAGACAAGTGTGTTATATTAGTGTGTTCCGTGTAGGCTATTTTTTTTTAGTATGTATTTAAGTTTGGAATTAGTACGTTTTGGTGATTTGTATGTAGACCATGTTTTTTGTTTAGTGTTTAGACGAGTATGTTATTAGTGTGTTCCGTGTAGGATACTAGCTGGGGTATTAGTATTTATTAAAGCTTTAGACTAATATGTTATATTTGTTGGTGCTATGCAGCTAAATCGGTATGCCAAAGCAGCTAAATCGGTATCAGTAGGGGCACATGGTCATGTTTTGTATTAGTAAACATGTATACTATATACTGCGATCCATTGGTTTTCTTCGATGACACTACCATGGTATGGAAGATGTAGTAGGTGGCGCTGCTATGTCTAGAAAAAATCCATGTAAACCCAATGACGGTGTTACATCATGGCGAGTGCAGTTCGCCATCAAATAAGCCTGTGCCTTCCCACTTCCTTGGATCATGGATATATGATTGTATGTTATAAAATTGTCATAATTGTTGTACGAATTAAAACATGTATACATGCTATATAAAAAATAAGCATCCAGATTTATGTTTACATTCTTGCTTTGTGTCGTTTTAATAAGTTAGGTTGTGTTTAAATAGTCACATTTAAATTGTTTATAATTTATAATGAACTGGTAACTTATGCAGTCATTAAATAGTATTCAGGAAATGTCAAATAAACAAGGAAATTACTAAAATATAATAATGGCTATTGATGACCACACACATCCATGCTATCAATCAACCCCCCCCCAATTACATCCCACATGTGTATCCAGTTTCTTTTCGTACTCCTTGTTTCTGAGATAACACTAAATCGGGTAATAATCCGGTCTTTGCCTACTTAATACGCATCATTCTCTAAGCTAAACAAACCCACGTCGTCCATGCGGAAACAGGCATGCTTGAGCAAACACATTACATAATATTGGTCGGCTCTAACAAAGGCCGATGCGTTCCTTCATACTTGAAAGGTTTAACTAATAAAGAAAGAAAGAGGAAATAGTATTCTGATAAAAAACGAACATCAGTCTTGCTACGAGGTACCCTTGACGAAGTTACGATAGTATGAACCAGGCAATGCCATTCGACCCTGTGTTATCTAAGATTATCTATATTATCGACTAAGATTGCGAAAGTGTGGTCTTCTGTCTCTACAAGATAGGAAGAAAAGGGCTGATATGCTTGAAGTTTTCAAGATTATTAATGGATTTACTGACATAGACACCAAGAGAACATTTGAGCAAATCCATACCCCCGTCCAGGAAGACACAAGTCAATAGTTCGACACCACAGCTGACTAGGTGCACGCCACAAGTTCTTTTCACAGCGAGTAATCAAGCCATGGAATATTCTACCAAGCAATTGTGTCAATGCACTAACAGTAAACAATTTCAAAACAAAATATCAAAATTACTGCCATAACCACTGATTGGAGGGCTATATATGAGCCAGAAGGCTCCCTGCCCCAAACCCTTTCAAGGTATGATTCAAAGTATGTAGCACAAATATCATCAGTAATAGCAGTGAACGTGTTTTCAGATATGCCTTATTTTCTGTAGATGTTTTTTTTTTTTTACAAAGGTCGACACATTTCTGCAAACTTTGATTAACGTTTGAGTTACAAAGACGCTGGTACATGTGATCACTTGTATTACCAGTACTCATCAAAATACCCTTTCGTCAGCTTTTCTCTGTATTGTCCTGCTAGTCATATGGTGTTTGTCATCTTTTGTAGATATCAACGAATGTGCTAGTAATCCGTGCATGAATGGGGCGCCATGTTCCGACGAAGTCAACGCATACAGCTGCGCGTGCGGGGCAGGTTATACCGGCAACAGGTGTGAGATAGGTATGTGGGCAGGTACAATTGGACAATTTTAAAAACACAGTTTATATAAACTGTACGTGTGTGATCGCACTTTCGCGTCACTGCCTCACTGCAACAGTGGGAACAGTTTCACTTGTGCTGCTTTCATATTTTTATATATATCGTTGTATATATATATATATGTATATATATATATATATATATATATATATATATATATATATATATATATATATATATATACACAAATGTATGTGTATATATATATATATGTATATATATAATATATATGTGTACATATATATATATTGTTGTTTAGTTTTGATATTTTTATCATCAATGTGGCCGTATCAGCATTATGACTCTGACTATTATGTTTGTCTATATGAAATTATATTTGATTTGCATTTGCTTTTGGCTGTTTATGGCTGCTTGTTTCTGAACATTTTACGTACACGTCCCATTATTTATCATATTATTTTCGCACACTCATCATTAATAGCTTGCTACAATAGCGACCAAACACAGACTCAATTTGCTTTGACACTTATTAACCTTGAAACAACATGTTTTATGTAAACAATGTTCGTAATTTGGCAAATGGTATTTGTTATTTATCAACCCCAGGCTGTCGTAATATGGTAAAGTTAATCTTTGTATTAGTATAAAATGTGTTCAACCCGCAAGCATGCTGGCACACCCTAACACATTTGGGGTGGATGATAGGTGCAATATTTAAATATGACATGTCAGTTATCTGTGGGTTGGTGAGTAGGTGGGTGGGTGGAAGAAGATAAAAATTTAAGCAGAGGAATTATTCGAATTGTTTACACTACATACATTATTTAGTTTAGTCAGTCAAGTTACTATTTAACTGATGATTTTTTAACATGTTGCTATTATAATACTAACAACTTTGCATTTATTGGCAGAGCCATTACAGAAACTTCGAAAAGTCTATGGAGATCATGTTATGTTATGTGACCATCAAAATCAAAATAATGATGTACTTTGTCTGTATAATAATGTGGTGTTTGTTTGCAGAGACAAATGAACGTGACAGCAATCTATGTCTTAATGGTGGAACTTGTACTGATGCAGTCAACAAGTACTCGTGCTCTTGTGCCTCAGGCTATGCTGGGATCAACTGTGAGACAGGTATGTTTCTAATAGTTACTTTATCTTGGAAATGTCATGGAATGTTATTGTATGGAAAAATAAGACAATATTACCTTTCAATGTGTGTTCTATGAAGTTTCTACATTTTAAGACACAGTTTTTAGCTATGCATAAGGTAATTATCCTGTCTGAGATGTGAAACCAATAAATGCTCCATAAAATGTCCGGAATATTAAGTGTAGATGAATGTTCAAAATATGTATGAAAACACCCAGCAAACAACATATTATATGCAGTTTGTTCACTCTAGTTGTATTGAAAAAAATTAAATTTACAAAACCACCATAAATTAAACCCAAATCAAGGTGGATTGCATTATGAAACGAAGAAGCACAGTTCCAATCAGAATAGCAATTGTTACAATAATGCATTGTGAAAAAGGTACGTGCATGAAATAATGAAAGAAGTTAGGTAAAAACAATGCATACAGAGAAGATGATGGTGTGACGGATCCTACATCATGATCAGCTGGCCAAAGATAAGTGATTGACATGTTCATTACATTCAGACAGCTTCTACCATATAGCATTACTTAATGTTGATATGTCATTTAAGCTAAAGTATTAGTAGGTACACGTTACCAAACATCTATGGCAGACCCTCTCTCTCCTGGGGAATAGAGTGTCAAGGTACATGTCAGGTTCAAGTCAAGAAACAACATATACAATGCCCACATCATATTATTGGGTGAACAATCACAGTATCTGTATGCATGTCACTGTTATGTATTGTGGTTGTGGTGTGGTTGCATTTATATAAAGTAATATAAGTATGCACACACGTGCCTCTGCACTCATGGTTGCTGATATTGGTGTTATTTCAGATATTGATGAGTGTGCCAGCAGTCCGTGCCAGAATTATGAAACATGCAATGATGGAGTTAATGCCTACAATTGCACATGCACCGCTGACATCTACACTGGTTTTCACTGTGAAGAGGGTAAGTAGAGTAATTCACAACACTTTTGGTTTGGAATTTATAAAACAATGTGTATGCAATACCAATAACAAATGCTCATGACAATGTAGCTATGAAGAAGCGAAATGGATTACATTAATTTACTGGGTTAAGTGTACAATTAGCCACACATAAAACCGAGCCAACTGCCACAACAGAGCTGCAATTTAGAGATTTGTATGTTAAGTAATGTTTATTATTTTAAATTAAGATTACACATCACTGTGTACACATACAAGCAGTAGTATATATGTGTAGTTCATAGTCGTGTGGTGCCATCTTCTCTCGGAAGGTCGGCTGACATTGATCACCAGTCAGTCGATGTGGCTCCTGCCTGCTTTACCCTCAATCATTCCCTCCAATATTTCCCATAAAATCTTTCCTGTGTTATCAATAGTCAGATGGACACATTGTATGGTTACCTGCCTTGTTAGATCCAGATGGCAAGCAGCCATTCATGTTCACTATCAGGTCTGATTAATTACTGAAGTGACAATTGGACACATGCTGGTTCAGTCTTCATAAAATTACTGTGCATATAGACTATGGATAAGCTTAATTTATGATAAAAACAGAATGGGCTATTATGTTGACTAGGAAACGTTTGTACTAGGACCTGGGTAAATCAATTTGCAAAATGAGAAATTACTGGCATCAAAATTACTGGCACACAGGTGATGGGGAATGGCAAACTACCATTAAAATCGATCTATGTGAGACATATCTTCTTGCATTGTGTATAATTGTGTCGATATTATTTTAATTATCATATTTCAGGGATCCGCCATCGTCTCTACCAGTACGGCAGTGGACACGGAGATAAGAAACTTAAAGATGATGATGACAAAACATGTGATTCTAAGGGGAAGTTCTGCTCAAGTGGTTTAATTAAGATGCCTCTGATGCAAGTGTTTGAAAGTCAGTTCAAGACTGTCAAGGTAATGACTTGTTCTCTTCTGCCGTGTTAGCGGTTCATTAGGATGTCACTGTGGTGTCATTACATATTCCCAGGACAAGTGCAAATCATTCAAAGAGACGTTGCTTACATTTAATATTGACATTTCATACATATCGTGTTTTTGGGCTTAATGATGCCATATCACATTCTCCATTAAGATAATGCTCACTTTGGTTGCATTTTGGATGCAATAATTAAATAATATTGTCTTGAATAAACTAATAGTAATTACATTACCTTTGTTATCAGATCACCACCAATGGCTGCGTCACAATGGGTGCATCGTATGAAAGTAGAATTCCAACTAAGTTCGAAGACATGTTGAGTGCGTCAAAGAAAGTAGCTATGAAGACATGTTGAGTGTGTCAAAGAAAGTAGCTGTGAAGACATGTTGAGTGCGTCAAAGAAAGTAGCTGTGAAGACATGTTGAGTGTGTCAAAGAAAGTAGCTGTGAAGACATGTTGAGTGCGTCAAAGAAAGTAGATGTGAAGACATGTTGAGTGCGTCAAAGAAAGTAGCTGTGAAGAAATCAGGATTTGCTATGTTCACTCCAATGTGGACAGACGCTGACGCAAGTAAAGGTGACGTGTTCTATCACGTGTATAACCGAGCCACCGAAGGAGTGTCTGACGACAACAAGGCGAGGGCGAGACATGCCATGACGATGGCTGCTGAAGACGTGAGGCAGTTCGGAGGACTCTCGGATGTAGATCCCTCGTGGGTGAAGGTGATCACATGGGCAGATATGATACCACGAGCGTCCTACAAACAGCAATATGACAGGGTAAAGTATTATTGATTGTACTGCTAATTAACAGAGGTTGTTAGTAATTATGACAATCATACTGCAAACCCTTGACCACAGTAATCACATATATGTTTATATTGAACATAATGATGATGAAGAAAAAACCGTAAGTAAATTGGAATGACTATGCAGTGACACAGTAGATTGTCTTTCAAAAGCTCTATCACTAGTTGTGCATAGTCAGTAATTATTACTCAACGCAAGCAATTCTACCAAAATGTGTCAACACAGTCTGTAAACAATCAATATTGATTATTATGAAAAGGAATTGAAATAAAATGTAAAAAAATAAATGGTCTGCAAAGTTGCTATTTACTAGAAATCATTGTCCATCCCACAACCTTTCTTTCGAGCATGACTCCATAGCATACTTTAATTGTAGCCGAACACCTTCCAACTTGCGATCATCTATGATGCCTCGCTCTGATCTACATTTGTCATGTTCTCCTACGAGAAGACAGGTTGGGACACAGCGCTCACAACACGAGGCAGCATGATTGGATATTATGTAACTCAATATGGAAACGACAACACAATGGCACTTGGAGTCTCAGGCACACCAATATCATTCCGACTGGCTGACCTTGAAGGCAACACTGGTAAGTTGACTGACCCCAACTTCTGTCTCTTTGCAGATGAACATTCTGTGTATTCTCTCCTTTTTATTTGTTTTTGTATTGCTTTGTTGAACTTGTGTTGTACATTAGAAATAAATTATCGATTAATTGATAGTCACTCATCTGTAATGTTTTGCCAGGTGAGAAAGGGCGATACATGTATCCCGTCGCTTCTGGCAATAATGTTGTCAACTACGCCGAGAAATGTGAAGATTGGTATAATGGCCAGAGTCAAATCTTGTTGCTGAACCAAACGACCACCACGCTGTCATGTCCATGTGATCAAAGGCTGGCTAAAGGTGACAGAAGATGGAGAAAGGACAGAGACGTTACTGGATCAACAATGACCTGCTACTATCAAAGGAATCTGCGGGTCACAAAAGCTACCCAGGTGCCCGATTAAGGGTCTATCATTACATAGACCAATTGTCATTCAATGACATAAACCACCAGTGTTTATGAAAACTAATACAATAATCCATCTAAAAGTTGTAATGGGTTTGCATTGTTGCACTGTATTTCTTATATTTTCTATTATTTACCAACACATATTCAACAATATTTGCGATCTTCCTAATAGGAACAATTATAACATAATGGTATAATGATACAGTTTTTAATGGTAGTTTGTGCCATATGTTAAGTTTCATTCGTTGAAGTATGTGTGTGTTACAGTAATAGAGCAATATCAAAGGCTCTAATCACCTCAGTGAAGACTACACAAACATAATTCGTGAGTCAAACAAGTTAACATTATGAAGAAAGAGTAAAGCATGTCAATTAAAGTTGTGTTTGGTTTCCTGCAGTACTGCTGTTACGACATGTGGGGTTCACTCCTCATCAGTGACAATGGTGCCACAAGCCTGGAGCCGAAAGAATGGTGTTGTTCTAACACGGAGAACTGCTATTTGTACCTTGCCGCAAGACCTATTGACTACTGCAGGAAATATGCACCTCCATGCCTTGGTGTTACTTATAAACATATGTGGACATGATATACAACACGTAATTCTTTTAATTAAATTAGAGAATAAAAAAATTATGTATTAACGACAACAACAAGAATGCAAAATATTTTACCAGTTGTTGGCAAAGAATACATCGTACCGACAATAACACATTGATATTAAACAGAAATCACAACGCTAGCATCAGAATGCAAAAATCGGCTGATCTGACATTTCAATAGTTTTGTGCGCGATTGAGCACCCCATTGGCATAGATAGAATATTGTTTCGTCATGGGAATCTTTGACATCTAATTATTCATTTTATGTAAATTATATCAGCCACTCATGGATTTGTATATACCATGTAATCTTAACTGATGAACCTTGTTCAAAAGGGTAGTGCTTAACTAGATTTGGCACTATATAAGTGTAATATTTATTAATTATTTATTTAAAAGAAACATAAGCCCCATTTATTTTTAAACATCCTGCCGACACATTGACACAATGCATTCGTCATTTGGCTATAGAACACGTGCTGTTTCAGGTAGAGACTAAAATAAACTTACATATTTTCCGTTGTCTGTATGTCAACTGGTGTCTATATCCCTTATGCTAATATTGTCAGTAATGTAGATACAATGCAGGTTCATATAATTGTGTACATGCCTTTGTCTGAGCTCGTGTCTCATGTTATCCCATCTGCTGTTGTCTTTCTGCACAGGCTGGTTCTTTGGGGACCCTCACATTCGCACACTGGATGGACTTGAGTACACCTTCAACGGACTTGGGGAGTACATGCTAATTGCAACAGATGGCAATGACTTCACCCTGCAAGGCCGCACATTGCGGGCCCTCGACAGAGATAACAAGGAGATGCAGGCAACGGTGTTCAGTGCATTTGCAGCAAGGGATTCAGATTCTGATAGGTTCCATGTGCAAATGAACAAAAGCCGAAACGGTAAAGAATAAGACAATTCAATGTCAAATAAAATAACAATGTGTTCTGAAGAATAAAGAAGCTACTGATTCTGAGGCTAATGATATTGACACAGTATTGTTATGACATAATTCCTTTGTTGTGCATAATTGAGACAAATCTCCCAAGGTGATTTGAAGATTGTGTGTGCGTGTGTGTGTGTGTGTGTGAACGCGTGCACGTCCATGCATTGGTGCGCGTTTTTGAGTGGATTATATGTCTCATTTTCTTTCTAACCTTCCTTGTACTTGTTTGATACCGTAAGGTCATGATGTATGTTCTGTTCTAGGTTTCGTAATCTATGTTGATGACAATGACATCACATCTTGGTTCACTGGTGCTGTCGACGATGCAGAGGAATCATATAATGGGGCTTTCAGTATCACGAAAGTCTGCTACGTCAGTCGAGGCAACCTTTTCATCAGGTAAGTTTGCACCATTGTGGACACAGCATTTGCAGTGTGATAACAAAGTGCAACCCGAATTGCTTACTACCAGTGGTGTAACGAGGCCAAGTGCCGCTGGGGCAAGAATAAAAAATGCCGCCCCCCCAAAAAAGTGCAGTAACGGTATAGGTGTCGCTAGTGATATTGTTACGTACACTAGTATTGGCTAATGTCAATTGAGTTACATTTGACATATTCAAGCATGATTACTTCAACATGTATGTAATACAACAACGATGTGTTCAGAATTTGTGTAGACCACAACATATAAATATGTATGGAAATTTGCTTAAGTAAAACAATCTCCCCAAAGTGCTGCCCCCAAAAAAGTGCCGCTTGGGGCATTCGCCCCCTTGTTACACCAGTGCTTACTACTCCATCCTCAAATGATTTAGCCTGTCGCGAATCCGATTTGTTGATGTCCTAATATGTAGTGTGTGAAAAGTTTAAGTAATATGCGCAGTCAGTTTACTAAAAAATGCATATTTTTGTTCAAATCATCGAAAGAATTGACTTTAGTCATTAAATTTGGTAAGGCTCAAAATAGATTTAACAAGATTTGCCATCCAAGCCAAAGGCCCAGATGGCAAGTAGACAAGGAAGCCATTGGCTTATCAAGAGTCCATCAGTGTTCGTCTACGTGTAACCCGCCCTCCTGAGATATGTGTCCAACTTGCTTTTAAACATTCACGCTGCTAGCGGTTATACAATCCGTAGATAATTTGTTCCATTCATTTACTGTCCTCTGTGAGAATGAATACTTCCTGATATCCAATCTACACTGATCCTTTACTAACTTTACCTCATGTCCTCTAGTTCTGCTATCTTTCTTGAGAGAGAGAAAAACATATTTCTATCAATACTTTCATACCCATTCAATGTCTTAAAAACTTCAATCTGATCTCCTCTTTACCTCCTTGTCTCTAGAGTTGTTAAATCACATTCCATCAGGCGTTCTTCATAACTAAGGTTCAAGTGTATCTATATCCTTCTTAGGATATGGTCTCCAGGCTTGTATACAGTATTCTAAATGAGGTCTAACTATTGCTTTATACAGAGGTATAATTAGCTTTTTTATCCTTGTGTTATGTTTCTCCTAATCAACCTAAGAATTTGATTACCCTTTGAAGCTGCAATACCACACAGCTCTGAAACTTTCATATCAGCACTTATTGTAACTCCTAAATCTTATTCTTTTACAGTAGTACCTAGAACGGTATCTCCCATTTTATAGTTTACTTCCAAGTTCCCATGTCCTGTATGTAGGCATTTACATTTCCCAAAATTTAACAACATCTGCCATTTCTCAGACCATTTCACTAATCTGTCTAGATCGTTTTGTAAATGTTGTTTATCACCATCAGTGTTAACCTTTCTAAACACTTTTGTGTCATCTGCAAATTTGAGTACGTTACTTGTTATGTTGTCGTCCAAGTCATTGATATATATTAAGAATAATAAAGGTCCTAATACTGATCCTTGTGGTACCCCACTCAAAACTGATTTCCAGTTTGAAACTTCTCCATCTACTACAACATGCTGTCTTCTGTCAGTCAGCCAATGTTCTATCCAGTCAATTAAGCCATCCCTGATACCATGGGCACTTTGTCAAAAGCTTTCTGAAAATCTAAGTATATAATATCTACTGGCGATCCCTCGTCAATCCACTTAGTGATTTCTTCCAAAAAACATAACATATTTGTTAAGCATGACCTCGCTTTTAGGAATCCATGTTGAGATGAATTTAATAATTTATGCCTAACAAGGAAGTCCACCATATGGCCTTTAATTAACTTTTCTAATAATTTACAAATCACTGACGTTAAACTCACTGGTCTGTAATTCTCTGACTAATTTCTAGAACCCTTTTTAAATAATGGTATGATGTTTACTTCTTTCCATTCAAAAGGAACAATTCCCTCTATTAATGATAAGTTGAACACTCTTGCAAAATAGTGGATATCCAAAACGGTAAACACTTATTGGGATGCCTTAAATTCCATCCTCTCGCTAATCACATGACAAAGTTATGTAATTTCACCAAGGGCGAAATTCGTTAGTTTTCAGCATTTCCATTTCCACTTCAATAAACTTTGGTTCAAGCATTAAATAATTTGACAGTTTGTCTGATGATTTCACAAAAACTACACACAAAAGTTGCACAAACGAGCTAGCATGTCGTAGTGGATACTAGGTAGGTTTGAGTTTTCGCAAAATTAATTTGAAATGAGACGAGCAAAAAATTGAGAAGGGACCTTTAAGGTTTAAAGTTTTACATAATACTGAGTATGTATATAACCTATAGATGGTAAATATGTGTAATAACCATTATTTCTACTCACCTAGTTACTATGCCATTGTCTTTCATGTTACTGTATGTAAACTGTAAATCGCACATTTCCATTGATGTCTCAGTGCATCCATTGGTGATTCGAGAAATCGAGCTCCACCTGAATTCATGAACAAGACACGTGGTCTGATGGGGGTGTTCAACAGTGACCCCTACGATGACCTGCTGCCTGCCACTGGTGGAGTTGTGCTGAAGTCAGATGCAAGCGAGAGAGACATTTTCTCAAAATTTGGACAGACATGTTAGTACATGAGTTAGTGGTGATGGAAATGTTCAGTGAATGTATTGTTCAGGTGGTGACAGTGTAATGAAAGTAACCGTGATGTTGAAAGAGAAGCTAGGCCTACTATTGGGGTTTACAAGTTGACTTTGTCATTGTTTGTTTCAAACCAATGTGCTAAGTTATGAACTGTTTCACAGTGTCTTCATTATTTGGTGTGAAAACTGAAAACCAAATATTGTTTGTGCTGAAGTTGCTGATGTTATATTGTTTAGCTTAGGGCGCATCGAGAGGGCAGACTCACTCTTCAAATATACTGATGGCAACAGTTTTGAAACGTTTGATGAAGCTGATTTTGAACCACTTTTCCTGCAAGAGGCTCTTGATAAAATTAGTGATACAGACCGGAAGGACGCACAGGACAAATGCAAAGGCAACAACGAATGTATCTTTGATCTCGCTGTCACTGGTAAGTACTTCATGGTCTTGTAACGTTGTCAAGTAACAAGATTTAACAAGATTTGCCATCCAAGCCAAAGGCCCAGATGGCAAGTGGACAAGGAAGCCATTGGCTTATCGAGAGTCCAACAATGTTCATCTACTTAAGTAGACAAGTATATTTCCCAAACTAATGTTACAGTCAGCAAATGGTACTTAGGCATAAATAAGTATATGATTTCATAATGTCACATTATGTTATAGGTAAGCAATCATTCCTGTGTTATGAAGAAAACAAGGTTTACATTTATAATTGGAGAATATTAGAGTAACCAACATTTAATACTTATAATTTCTTGTGATTGAGCATAGTGGAAGAAAAGTTTGTACTTTATATAATTTATAAGTTCTTCCTTAACAATTCTAATTGAAGTCTCATATATTTATAAATGTGCCATGAACTGGAACAGGAAAAGTCAAAATTGTAATGCAGTTTTATATATAGCAAAATATCAAACATATGTAATTATCCGGTCGAATGTGTTTTCCATGTCTCATAATACTCTTCTGCATTTACTGTAGACATGCAACATTACTATAATCTACCATATGTTCGTATGTGTGTTGCTATGTTACTCCTCATAGACGCTTTGCATCTCGGGCATCAAACTTTCAGGTGTACACCTACGACCCCCGCTATTACCCTTTCTACAAAAAATCAAATTACCCTTTGTGGCTTTTACGTACAACTGTCTGCAGTGTTATGTGAACAATTACGTTGTTCACAACAACAACATGAACAATTACATTGTTCACAACAGCAACATGAACAATTACATTGTTCACAACAACAACATGCATCTTTTCTTCAATTGTCCATACACAGAAAGGCGTTAATACATGTTTCTAAAATTGCCAGTTATTATGTCACAAATTCAATAAGCCATCAATATACTGACTGGCAGCTCCATGTACCAAGTACCATGTACCAAGGCATTGATGAATATTTCTGTGATAATGTTGCGTATCCTGACATTTTATATTCACGTACAAACTGCCAAGTTATCCTGTCTGGAGGATGGGAATATTTGCTCGTGAATATAAAAAAATAACTATTATTACTGGTATGCAGAATAATGCACCACAATAAGCCAAAGCAGTTGAATCAGCGTCTTCAGTGCGATTTAGAAAATTATATACAGCCCCAAATTGTTGACACCTTGGTATATTAGAGAATTGTACATAAATTGGAAGGTCTCAGGGTATCAGAGAATTGCACATAAATGAGAGTATTTCACATCTTCGACACTCATAAAAATTCTACACTGCTTATGTACTATTAAATGGTACAGTTGCATGTTAATAAACATTTTGGCAGTAGACCAATACTTTATAAAAAAAAAATTTCAACTCCTGAATGACATTACGGTATGACAAAAATCCCTTACCTAGCAGGCAGTAGCCTTGATATTTGATTACACTTAAGCAATTAACATAATATTTACTTGCAGGGCTAGGACTGAAGCATTTTCTTTTTCTTCAAAGTTTGTGATCCTGTGTGACGGAGGCATTTGTGATCCTAGGTGATGGAGGCAGTTTTTGATGAAAACCTTTTTTTACTGTATTTTCATTCATAATGTGGTCCGACTGTGACAATTATCAAATATATATCGAAGAAATTTTTGTTGTTGAGAAATCCAAGAAATTTGTTCTCCCAGACGATTTGATAGATTTCCCGTATGTATGCTTTCAACTGAAATTTGCCATTTCTTAATTTTTTTAAATTGGCAAGTGTAACTAAAAAAACTATGTTTATTCATTTGTTTGATAGAAGTTGGTTTCATATTTTTGTGTGGTTAGCTCAAATGGATTGAGCTTCAGTTGTGATATTTACGGTAGTTACTTTTCCATTATGTTTCTGGTCAAGTGTTTATTCTTTCGGTTTGAATAGAAGGGTGCTTTGTTGAAGAATATTGGTAAAGAGAAAGTGAAAAGAATACATCAATTTCTTAGTTCCTTTGACTGGTTGAATACACAAGAATAGTGAAAGATGTTCAATATTCTAAAACATTGCTATGCAAAAAGTTTATTAAGTTTCACAGTGAAAGTTAACTTCAATCTGAATATTGAAGGAATTGAAATTGTATAATTTATCGATTTAAAAATTGTTTCATAGCAAGAATTTAAAACTTACTTCACGTATTAGTACCATAAGTAGTTAAACAAGTAGTTACAAGTAACTTATCACGTATTTGTATTAAAATGTAAAGAGGTAGAGAGGAAGAATGATTAATTGTTTATACACCATTGCAAGATAAATGTCTCCAAGTAAACACTATGAATTTTTTTACATTTACCAGTTTATTTATATCGGATTATCTGCATCAACTTTATGTTAGGTAGAGTCTGAGCTATAATCATGTATGTTGAACAAGAAGGTTCATGTTTCAGGCAAGGAGGAGGCAGCTGCAGCAACATTGGCTACAAACACCAAAAACACAGAAGATGCTCAAACACTAGGTAAGAGTGCCGAGTCCACGAACATTGAACTCAAACACTAGGTAAGAGTGCCGAGTCCACAAACATTGAACTCAAACACTAGGTAAGAGTGCCGAGTCCACGAACATTGAACTCAAACACTAGGTAAGAGTGCCGAGTCCACGAACATTGAACTCAAACACTAGGTAAGAGTGCCGAGTCCACAAACATTGAACTCAAACACTAGGTAAGAGTGCCGAGTCCACGAACATTGAACTCAAACACTAGGTAAGAGTGCTGATGTCCACAAACATTGAACTCAAACACTAGGTAAGAGTGCTGATGTCCACGAACATTGAACTCAAACACTAGGTAAGAGTGCTGATGTCCACGAACATTGAACTCAAACACTAGGTAAGAGTGCTGATGTCCACGAACATTGAACTCAAACACTAGGTAAGAGTGCCGAGTCCACAAACATTGAACTCAAACACTAGGTAAGAGTGCCGAGTCCACGAACATTGAACTCAAACACTAGGTAAGAGTGCCGAGTCCACAAACATTGAACTCAAACACTAGGTAAGAGTGTTGATGTCCACAAACATTGAACTCAAACACTAGGTAAGAGTGCTGATGTCCACAAACATTGAACTCAAACACTAGGTAAGAGTGCTGATGTCCACGAACATTGAACTCAAACACTAGGTAAGAGTGCTGATGTCCACGAACATTGAACTCAAACACTAGGTAAGAGTGCTGATGTCCACGAACATTGAACTCAAACACTAGGTAAGAGTGCTGAGTCCACGAACATTGAACTCAAACACTAGGTAAGAGTGCTGATGTCCACGAACATTGAACTCAAACACTAGGTAAGAGTGCCGAGTCCACGAACATTGAACTCAAACACTAGGTAAGAGTGCTGATGTCCACGAACATTGAACTGAATGTCTGACATCACAAATAATATATGTGAACCTTTGGACCATGCCTTTACCAGTGGCATGTATGTGTCAATGTTTGCGCTCCACCAGTTGCATTCAAGCTATGCTGCTATTAGGCATATATGATATGAATAATACATCCATGATCCTAAAGACACATTAAGAGCTCACAATGTGTGTTAATATGTTTCAGCAAATCACAGTCCAGTAATTAGTGTCACCTTGGTGGTAAATGCGACCGTTGATGAGCAACTGATAATCAACGTGACGATCTCTGACACGATCTCTGACAAGGTGACATTGCAACTAAAGTCTGACCTTCCCACTGGAGCAGTTTTTGAAAACTCGACAGGAATCTTTACATGGACACCAACTACCAAGGAAGCCGTTAACATCTCGTAATGTGGCTTACAAATTGACACATCTTGCTGCAGCTGAGCACTGCTGGAATGAATTGATTCAGCACACTGATGGCAAACTTGCAGCTTTTGCATTATCGCACACTGCAATGAATGATCACATGCTAACAGGTGCATTACTAACAATATGCTTCACGCAGACAAAGTATCTAACATTGTTATATTTAATTTGTTTTAATTATGCCCACATCATAATATTCATGCAGAAGGAAAAAGAGCTAAGTTTGCGGGTAGGTAAAGTAAGGTAAAGTCATCCCCCAGGCATTACGCCTTAGGAAGCCATGAAGGCTTATATGGCCAGTGCTTAAACCTGGTTTCTATAGTGCGAAGCAACTTAGAGTGCAGTTATACTGACTCTCCTGGACGGGACACTAGTCCATCGCAAGTACCTTCCAAACAGTGTTTGTACTCATTTACAGCTGAGTAGACTGAGGCAAAGTAGGGTAAACGAAATTGCCTAAGCTTCGAAAACGAACCGTGACCAGTGTGGGTCTTGAACTCGCAACCCTTGAATTTAGAGTCCAACACCTTAACCACTAGGCCACGGCTGCCCCCCAAGTTTGCGGGTAGTTTCATTTAAATGTGTTATAAATGTGACTTGATATAATTGTTTATGTAATATTGCTACAGAAATAATGCCATGTCATCACCCACTAATCATAGTAATTAATTACTCTTTCTACTGTCTAATCAATTGTGAACCACATTTGTCATCAAAGGCACAGATATGTCAGTGTATATTATTTATAACAAGAACATGTCAAAGTTACAATTATGTCAGAGTATCATAAGGAACCAGTCTACCAGTTTGACATGTAACCATGTTAGCACTTTGTTGCTTTTCTGATTATACGACTGGGTACAATTATCTTGAGCACCAGTCCTCTTATGTACAAATTACTTGGGCACACTAATTACCCTGTATGCCAAATAAGAAGTTAGCTGTTTTCTTTCTTTAATAATCCATGTCCTGTTTTTTATACGTTCATACATCTTACATCATAACATAGCTTGTCATCTTCGTGCATTTGCATAGAAAAGCTGGTTGAAAGATTACACACTTCGTTTTCAAGAATAAAAATATATCACCAGTCATCTGTGTCCTGTAATTTGACACAGGTTCAGCGCAAGTGACGATAGGGGTGTCGTTGCACCAACAGCAGTTGTGACAGTCAGCCTGTGTAACTGTTCAGTCAATGGCGATTGTTTCTTTGGTGAAGTGGCTGAAGGCGAGAAACTGGCATCTACATTTTGAATTGTTGCCTGCAAATGCCATGTAGGATACACAGGTAAATATCTTGAAAAACCATCTGGAAATTCCGAATAAATATATATAATATTTTATTACAACTAAATTTCACATGCAATATTAACTAATGGGTTTTGTAAGCCAAATGACCTGATGAATGATCATGTTTAAACTGGTTAAGAAAATAATGTATTCAGGAGGCAGCTAATTGATATTATTATAACTGGTGGGCATTTTTTATGTGTTAAGTATGTGTTTGTGCCTAAAGTCTGTAATACCTCAATGAGATATAAGTTGTATTTAAAGAAATTATGATGATTATGTCAGAAGTTTGGAAGGGGAGTGGAGAATGAGAGTGAGGGATGGGGAGTGGAGATGTATGGTGAAGCTGGCAGTGAAACAGGATCAGTGACAGAAGGAGAAGAAAAATTGGGACCAGTGTTGTTGTTATTTTAAAATGTGTAAAATTGTGACATGTTGCAGGCAGTAGATGTAGTGATGACATAGAGGGCTGCGAGGACAATCCTTGCACAGTGCTCACTACCTGTACTGACCTGACACCAAGTGAACAGGTGATACAGAACAAAGCCTTCAAATGTAGCGACAGTCCAGATGGCTACACTGAAGACGATGGAATCTGTGTTGGTTCTTACAATCAGTTACGGATGGTCGCATCAGTTCTCAATGTCCAAAACAACACAACATTATGTATTGGTGGAGGTTTGGTCATTACCACTTCTGTGGGACAAACGAATGTTTTTTGATTGTCAATACCCACGCTACCTTATGTTCCACGCCACATATTGAGGGGGGTGGGTAGTGGTCTGAACCAACATTAAATACTATATGGGTTTTTTTACTTTGAGAACTGATGCAACAACCCTTTAGAATATGCTTCAGTGTGGAATGATAAATATCACTATTTCCTTGATTTTTCAAAAAGTGACAATAAAGGGTGTATGCCAGCCAGAAAACACAGTGACAACTGACATGTAATTAACGCAGTTGCTCTTTTGTTTTCTTAAATATTTGGAAGACTTTAATAGCATTGTCATCAAAGTGATTCTATCTTTATGTGTGATATATAAAGTATGTATTATTAAAACCTAGTTTCTATAGAGTGAATATGGTTTCCTGTGCGTGTGGTTTCAAAGGAAATGTGCTTCGTTTACTCGTTTGTTTACTACGCGTTCTAATCAGTTAATTCCTCGTAATATGCTTGATCTTTTGGATAAGATAGAAGGAAATTTACTCGTACGTTTTCCAAATATCAGTATTCGAGCAAGCAAGTTTTCATCTCTGGAACGTAGTGTCAATGTTTTGCTTGCAGATGTCAACGAATGTGAACAGACAAGTCCACCTCACTCCTGCATAGATGTTGAGCTTTGTGTTAACACGCCTGGTAATTTCACCTGCATGTGCAAGTCTGGCTACAGGAAGAAAGCAAAGGAAGACACCTGCGAAGGTATCTAATTGCTATATGCAGTGATTATTATTTTGTGTTATGTAATTTTACTTCGCAACATCTTATTTTTGCTGTCACAACAATCACCATCTTCGTGTATATTACAATACCCAGTCACATGTCATAGCTAAATTAACAAAACAGTGAACGTGCTTAAAATTACTATCATCAGGAAAGGATATGGTATCCTATAATCGTGTTCAGGTAATATAAACTGTATAAGAATATATCATAATACAATATAAAACACTTCTACAGCTCTAAAATCCTTGGCAGTGCACCAAAACAAAAGTGGTTAAGCAGTTTCTAATCGATAAACAGTTCCAGTTGTAAAAAGTTCAGTTGCTATGCTGGGGAGCTATGGAAGTTTAAACAGGTGGGTTTTAGTTTACGGCGAAATGTTGTTATATTTTGTAGATTTAACACTAACAGGGAGTGAGTTCCACAGAGTTGGTGTGGCAACTGAAAAAGCTCTAGTTCCGACATTTGTCTTAACACTGAGAACAAAAAGTAGATTATAATTAAATTATCGCAGCTGTCTAGGCTGTCTTGCAGGAGTGAGCAATGAATGTAAATTACTTGGATGAAAGTGCTTGATGTGTAATTGTACAGATCTTAAAGTAATGCGATATCAGTCAGTATCTAATATAATTCCGTGTGTCCATTCTATTTTATAATTCACCGTTAGATATTCATTATTTGAGCATTGCACGTAGTCATCCACACTTTTCCAGAATCATGTTATGGTTATTATACAAGTTCGATTAGACATTCACAAGTGGAATGTTTCCATGAATATGATTCTTCTTCAATGATGCGATGTCGCAATAAGAACCTGTTTTAAATTATCTTCACTACATATGTGGGAAATGTGTCCCACAAGGTTGACGCCGTGGTTTGTTGTGCAGATATCGATGAATGTACTGAAAAGTCATCTGGCTGTGAGCAGGAGTGCACAAATACTGTTGGAACTTTTGAGTGTGCTTGCATGACTGGGTTTAGCCTGAACAATGACAACAAAATCTGCAAACAAGGTTAGTCACTACAGAAACCATAGCCCAACAGACTATTTACAGTCAATCATTTTCACTGAAAAAAAGTTCTGAAATAACAACTATCAAACTTGGTTACTGTATCCAAATGTGTATTAAGAACACTGACATTTAATAATATTTTTGCTTTTAATTATTTATCTGTGTAAATAGGCAGTAACAACATACAGTGCTTCTTTGTTATTGTATCATACAATAATAACTCCAGCTATAGTGTGTATAACAAACACATTGATTGCATGCCTATGTGTGTACAGTGTACATACACATAATAGTGTTATAATATTTCAAAATGAAAATTATGTAATTATGAACGTTGACACATAAGTCATTTCAGGATGTAATAACAAAATGTAATGTGTGTAATTTGCCAACAATATATTGAGTTTACGTGGCAATAAAATAACAGTGGTAGATGTTCTTCACTGATAGGTATGTTCACATATTCAAGTGACTTTTCAGATGATGACCTTGAGACGCAATGTAGTACTGCCAACCTTGGTTGTCATCAAGGCTGCTGTTTTAATGCTCACAAAACTGGCGTCGAGTGTTTCTGCAATGTTGGCTTCTCACTACACGCTGACCAGAAGCATTGTGATGGTAATATATGACTAATGTCACGTTGCAGCAGTATTGCTAACTATTGCAAACAATGATGTTAAGTTAATGACCAGAAGCATTGTGATGGTAATATATGACTAATGTCACGTTGCAGCAGTATTGCTAACTATTGCAAACAATGATGTTAAGTTAATGTTTTATTTACAGTTCAGTACAGCAGTGTTGTTCACTTTATTTCTAATGCCTTGGAAGACAGTCTGGATTAATCTGGTTGACATATTAGGAGTTGTGCGTTACTGCATTAATGTGCATGGTTAGAGTTAGCAGTCATGCTTGTGTCAAACATGCACGTAATATTATCATATGTGCTGTCCAGCTTCTTACTGGTGCGTTCTGAGACCAGTATGTTCTCTTCTCCAGCTGTCGATGAGTGAACAAATACAGAAAATCAACACAAATGCGACACAACGTGCAATAACACAGTTGGCGGTTACAACTGCTCATGTGCGGATGGGTCCTTGCTGAATAATGACATGCGGACATGCAGATGTGAGCTGAACCGCTACTTTAATTTGTGTCCATTTCTCATAAATGCAATGCAATAAGACAAAACTTATTTTGTGCCGACATCATCGAGAACCTGAGTAAGCTCTGCAGGGTGGCAAAATCGAAGGGTTAGGCTGTCCTAAATCAGTTTACGATAACAATGTCTTCCGCAGTTGAATGAGTAGGCCGAGGAGCTAAATATATAAAGATGAGTCTTCAGGTGATGCTAAAGATCCACACTGGCTAAAGCTGGGATTGCAAAAATAACACTGAAACATCCAGACATATCGCTGGTCAATGTACAAAGTAAATAAAATATCTGCTAATTAATCTAAGGCATTTGATAAAAGAACTGGCCTTTGAGATTTGCATGCCAGTGTCCTAAACTATATATAATGATTGGTCAGAAATGTGTATTGATGGATGTTTGACTTATGAAAATTACAAGTCTGTCTTCAACACCAAGGAACAATAAATTGTGGAAGTTCTTCCTGAGGTCGACCGTAATGCAGTATTAATGGAACCTATGCCATTATTTCTTTGTCCACAGAGTCTGATTTCACAATCACGAAAATGTCGGAGAAAATAACATGACTGTACATTTGAAAGTTAGATCTATAAGTATACTGCTGTTAAAAATAGTATTGAAAATGGGTATACATGCTTTAAATGTGCTTTATGGTATGTAAATGTAATGTATTTATATGAGGTGCAGTCCCACGTAGAAGGTTTTTTGGTATATTTGCACAAATAGTTTGTGAAGTAATTTGCCTTAGGTTGGCCATGTACCTTTAATTATAGTTAAATGATTTCCGCCTTTTTCCGAAGAATAATAAAAAAAATTCACGAGAAGCCTTATACAATATTTGTAGCCACACACGTAAGTAAATACTAGAGAGAGTATTAACAAACAAATTTATTAGGGTGTCATCACTATAAACATATAACATAAAAGTAAATACCTGGTATGTGGTTAATAACTTGACTAATTATAATAATGTTCTTTACAATTGCAGCATGTCCGAAAGGCCAGTGGGGTGCAGGATGTTCGAAGCTGTGTAATTGTGAGACCCCTGACACGACGTGTGACCCCTCCAGCGGGTGTTCAAAGTGTCCGACTGGATTCAAGGGTGGAGATTGCTCTGTTGACCTTGATGAGTGCACGGATAACAACCCATGTGAGACCAACAGCAAATGTACCAACACCCCAGGCTTGTTCAGATGTGACTGTCATGAAGGATACACACAACTCAACGTCACCACGTGCAAGGGTGAGAATCACAACTCTTCTGTAAATCTGACGGCCAGTTACTGAGAAAAGGCAACATGGTATTAGCATACATTCCAATTTTATGTTTAATAACAGTTTGTTTAAACTAGTCACACACTACACACCTGGACATAAATTAACTGGATTCACGATGGGTTGAACCATTTGAGGAAGCAGCTTTAACTCAAGAAAAACTTCATCATCTAGAATATTTATTTCAAATGTTTTTCTTAAGTAAGACAATTTTTTCTTAATTCAAGAAAACAATTATAGCATTAAGAATATTTATCTAAAATCTTTCTTAAGAAAGAAATATCTTCTTCGTTCTAGAAAATGTCCTTATTCAATCACATATCTGGAACTTGTGAAGAAAAAATGTCTACACTTTTTCTTAATTCAAGAAACTTTTCTTGTTTCACGAAATATTTTCTTGTATAAGAAAATTATGGCAGTGTGTAATTATGAACGTTGACACATAAGTCATTTCAGGATGTGGCAATCACAACCTGACCTTGTTTCCTGTTTGACAATGGATATAGATTGATATTAAACCAGTAAAATACAGACACATTTATACATAAATGCCCATGTTGTATATAATGTTTGACACATCAAAAGTTGCCAGTCTTTTATAAACACAGTTTCAGGTAATATCAATATATAATGGTGTACAACCTGCCTTGTTAGAGCCAGTGCTTTGATTTAAGCATAATTATATATTTGGTAAATATACGTGTACATGTTTACTTGTAACATAGTAGTAGGTTGCTTTTAATTATGGAATAGTGATATATACCAATCACATATTAATTAGTTGGACCTACTAATTTGTTTTCCAGGTTTTAGAAGAAAAGTTGTCTAAAGGAAACTTTTCCATAGTCAATGTTACATTCAAGTAAGACTTCACCTGTTTTCATATGATATTGAAGGGTTCACGAGGAGACATACAGTGTGTGCTATCACAGTTGCTGTTAATGTTTCATAATTACACCAGTGTATACTTCTTTGATGCAGATTTTTCTGTTATGTTCTGAATTTGATGTTATTGTGTTTACCGTGTATCTTGTGTGCAAAATCCCATCGTTTCTTGACAAAGGCAAAATGAACCTGTATAATGTCCCTGAAAAGTAAACATATAAATTACAAGCATAAATTACAATTGCAGTGACGTCAACATGTACAGTTATAATCATGTGTTCCTGGAATGCTTAGTAACTATTAGTAATCTTCATAACGTATTCAACTATATCTAAAATTACCAAACAGACAGAACAGACAAAAATATTTCAATATAGTTCATTCAACACCACAAGTCACTGCCACTGGTTGGTCCAGGAAGTAAACCATTATATTGAGGGTGACCATAATAGTCACATTAAACATTTTAGCGAAACATAAGTCAAGTTTTTGGGGCTATGCACCTAAACAAATTATAAAAACTAATCACATGCAACTAAAATCAAGAATATCATGCCAGTGGTTTACTCAGAATTTGTTCTAAAGGTAAGAGATTCTGATCAAATATCCGTTTAACTGGGGGCTGACATGTTAACCAGCGTGACTAATAAGCACCTGCATAGTTCGAAGAAATCGTTTCACCTAGACTACGACTGACATATTAAGGGCGGCGGGTATATGCACAAGTAACAAAAAACTCTCAGTCAAATGCGTGCTAAGTCAGAAAGAGACTAGTTTAGTAAACAAATGCCAAAATATGTTGCATAGGTTGAGTTTAGATGCAAACATCATGGCCATATCATATTGACCAGTGTAGGGTTACGTTTCTAAAAACAGATTTTTTTCATTTGTTGTGTGAACTACAAGAATTTATGACGTAGGGTTATCTAGCAGCATGGTGCAGCCCATCAAGTTAAAATGACGTAGGGTTATCTAGCAGCATGGTGCAGCCCATCAAGTTAAAATGGTGCAGTGTGTTCAACAAGGTTTTCCTAGTAAACCACTGGCGTGACATACTTAATTGTAGTTGCAAATTGTTGTGTATTTAATTGTAATTGAGATGTTCTTAAATAGCATACAATTGACATTGTTTCAAGTGTGTCAAACTGATATATATATATATATCACACTGCATGTGAACTACCATGTGGATCTTCATTCATATTAATACATGAGGTATGTTTCTTAGAAACCCTCATTTACACACACACATATATATATATATATATATATATATATATATATATATATATATATATATATATATATATATATATATATATATATATATATATATATATATATATATTATAATAAGCCCTAGTCCTGAACCATTTGCTAGGTTTTGACTAGAGTGCCCAACACATAATTAGTGACACAAAACCATCTATACAGCAATTTGTTGTCCAACAATGTTTTTTCATATTTGATGTGTTCCGATTACCTGTTGAGCCTGCTCGCCCACAACCATATGGCTTTGTTTCACTCTTGGTTGCAGCCAAGGCAGTGTAGTGGTCAAGTACGACCTGGTTGTAGACAAGGACACAACCATATGGCTTTGTTTCACTCTTGGTTGCAGCCAAGGCAGTGTAGTGGTCAAGTACGACCTGGTTGTAGACAAGGACACAACCATATGGCTTTGTTTCACTCTTGGTTGCAGCCAAGGCAGTGTAGTGGTCAAGTACGACCTGGTTGTAGACAAGGACACGACCATATGGCTTTGTTTCACTCTTGGTTGCAGCCAAGGCAGTGTAGTGGTCAAGTACGACCTGGTTGTAGACAAGGACACGACCATATGGCTTTGTTTCACTCTTGGTTGCAGCCAAGGCAGTGTAGTGGTCAAGTACGACCTGGTTGTAGACAAGGACACAACCATGTGGCTTTGTTTCACTCTTGGTTGCAGCCAAGGCAGTGTAGTGGTCAAGTACGACCTGGTTGTAGACAAGGACACAACCATGTGGCTTTGTTTCACTCTTGGTTGCAGCCAAGGCAGTGTAGTGGTCAAGTACGACCTGGTTGTAGACAAGGACACAACCATGTGGCTTTGTTTCACTCTTGGTTGCAGCCAAGGCAGTGTAGTGGTCAAGTACGACCTGGTTGTAGACAAGGACACGACCATATGGCTTTGTTTCACTCTTGGTTGCAGCCAAGGCAGTGTAGTGGTCAAGTACGACCTGGTTGTAGACAAGGACACGACCATATGGCTTTGTTTCACTCTTGGTTGCAGCCAAGGCAGTGTAGTGGTCAAGTACGACCTGGTTGTAGACAAGGACACGACCATATGGCTTTGTTTCACTCTTGGCTGCAGCCAAGGCAGTGTAGTGGTCAAGTACGACCTGGTTGTAGACAAGGACACGACCATATGGCTTTGTTTCACTCTTGGTTGCAGCCAAGGCAGTGTAGTGGTCAAGTACGACCTGGTTGTAGACAAGGACACAACCATATGGCTTTGTTTCACTCTTGGTTGCAGCCAAGGCAGTGTAGTGGTCAAGTACGACCTGGTTGTAGACAAGGACACCGCTTCAAAAACCCAGGACGTGATATTGAAAACTGAAAAGTGCAGCAGAAAGCAACTCTTTTTGGAACTTCACCGTTGACCCAAACTCCATTAGTACAACAAGTAAGATCCACCTGTTTATATACATGTTAGTAATGTGTGTGTACAGCTAAGTGAGTAAATGTGGTAAATTATCCATTAATCAGTTAAATGAATAAATTAGATTAAATTAATTTAATAAGTTTTGCATAAAATGTAATTTAATCAAGACATTGAACCATTTATCGAGACAAATTAATGCCAAAATGCAGAAGTATGCACATCTGTAGTCATTTAAATCAAGAACAAATAATTTATGTTCAACATTCTTATGACCATTAATTTTGTAAGTGCATAAGGTAGCTGGGGTGGCTATTATAGGCTTGTCTTGAATTGAGTAGTTTCAGTAGAAGTTTTTAAGATAAATTAACCGTTTCTTCACAGATTGTAGATGAAATACTATATAATATCCCAGATTAATAAAATCTTGAGTTTTTAATTTATTTGGT
Organism: Lamellibrachia columna; assembly: GCA_963662155.1. Lineage (NCBI taxonomy): Eukaryota > Metazoa > Annelida > Polychaeta > Sabellida > Siboglinidae > Lamellibrachia > Lamellibrachia columna. Next base: position 10,437,163 of record OY759275.1, read on the forward strand.
TATGTTTACAAGATTTTTTATTTGTAAATGTGAAAAAATAGCCACAAAGTTATATCGTTTTGAGAAAATCCCCCAAGAAATAAATGACATACATATTAGTATGACAGTGTCACTGATAACTTTTTATATTTTGTTAACATAAACAAATTACGTATGCTACACCACCATGAATCACAAAAAGTTGAATGACAGCCTAAAGTGGCAGTGTATTTTTGATTCAAATACTTCAACAATCGTAATTCAAATTCGTGAAATTCTGCCTACATTTAAGACGAGCCCATACGCCAAATTGCAGCTTAGTAAGCGTTGTACTTTTTCTAAAAAGTAAATTTAGCATAATTTCCTGGTTGTTAGTGATAACAGAAATGTCAACAGATATGCATATTATGCTTGATATGTGACGTTTTTTACTGGCGTTTTACATATTGTTGAGAAAACATAACGGCGATTTATAATATTGACATGTCCCCTTAATGAGGGGTGGGAAATCATACTAAGTGGCATTGTGTCCATATGTGATCAGGGTACCTCCTTCAACAGACATCTTGTTAGTTAACTACATTGGTAATATGGAGTAGACTAGCTGCTTATTTTTATGCTAATGACACAATGTTGCATTTACAAATTAATAGAAACAATATAATGTTAGTGCCAGGGGTGTTACCATCAATATTATGTTAGTGCCAGGGGTGTTACCATCAATATTATGTTAGTGCCAGGGGTGTTACCATCAATATTATGTTAGTGTCAGGGGTGTTACCATCAATATTATGTTAGTGTCAGGGGTGTTACCATCAATATTATGTTAGTGTCAGGGGTGTTACCATCAATATTTCTAACCCACACCTGATGTGTGTTCATATATTGTGTGGAAATTGTTATTATCATGGAATGGGCACTTACACTAAGCGATGTATTCAAGTTCTGTCATGCCAACACAAAACACTGCAGTAAGACGCATTCAAATGGATTGAAATTAGGACTTATTTGAAGTTCATCTTGATACCTCGGATAATATGTCTGCTGTTTAATCATATATAGCTGTCACATGTACATTGTTACAATCTGTTACAAATATACATTGTTAGTATGGAAACAATCCTTATGTAACCTTTGATATATTATTGCATTTTGCTGCTTTAAATGCAGTGCCAGTAAAACATGCAAAAGCCAATGTTTTAACAAAAAACAGCATATTCTGCTATATTAGCATTGTTACTCAGTAGAGTTGAACGTTGTTTGGTAGTTCCTTCGTTTTATGTGCAGTGAGTCTGCATGTTAATGTTGTGTAGTTATGTCATCAATAACTTACACTATGTTTTTTCCTCTCCAGTTGCTCCATGGAAGAAATCAGGTAATACAGCTCTTATTTTTTAAATAATATATTTACAATGTTATGCTAATTGGGATTTGTTTTAGTCATGTTTGACTTAATTCTAGGCTGTCAAATATTTACAGTAACGTTTTGTTTCCACTTACTTATTGTAAATCAATGTTAATTGACGAATGCACTGTGTAATGCAATCTTTAAAATGTAAAAAATCTTTAAATGTTGTGTTTTCCATGGTGTTCATCCTTGTTTGATTGATAATTATTGTATACTTGCTGTAGCGACAGAATTGTTAGAATCCATCAGAATTGTAAGCACAAGATGGCAGCTAGGCAGTACCATTTGAGGTTGTGAAAGGCAATTTGTTTATTTATACTGAAGTAGTACAGCGGATTATAAATAAACTGATTATACCAAGTTCCATCTGATTTTGGTTATACTTATACAGCTCTCACACCTGTAGTAATAAATTAATGCTAACAAATGGAGGGTTACTTGGTTATGCAGCATGAACCTGCCCACTATAAGCTTCCCCTGTGAAATGGAGGGTTACTTGGTTATGCAGCATGAACCTGTCCACTATAAGCTTCCCCTGTTAAATGGAGGGTTATTTGGTTATGCAGCATGAACCTGTCCACTATAAGCTTCCCCTGTGAAATGGAGGGTTACTTGGTTATGCAGCATGAACCTGTCTACTATAAGCTTCCCTGTTAAAGGAGGGTTACTTGGTTATGCAGCATGAACCTGTCCACTACAAGCTTCCCCTGTTAAATGGAGGGTTACTTGGTTATGCAGCATGAACCTGTCCACTATAGGCTTCCCCTGTGAAATGGAGGGTTACTTGGTTATGCAGCATGAACCTGTCCACTATAAGCTTCCCCTGTTAAATGGAGGGTTACTTGGTTATGCAGCATGAACCTGTCCACTATAAGCTTCCCCTGTGAAATGGAGGGTTACTTGGTTATGCAGCATGAACCTGTCCACTATAAGCTTCCCCTGCGTGTGTAAATATGTTAACTAGTATGTGTTCTCATATCATGAAAACATTTAGTGCAAGCTTTGAGATTTTGTTTGTATACCCAAATGACAGATTGGAATTTTCTAGTACATAACATGACAGCCTGTTTAAATGATGTTATGTCACTCGTCCACGCAGTTGGATCTACGCTGGTGACGATCGTCATTGGAACTGTGATTGGTGTCTTGTTCATCATTCTGGTCATCAATCTCGTAATCTACGTTGATAAAGAGATAAAGAGGAAGCATCGCACCATAGTTGCCTCTCCCGGTGGCCGCGAAGCTGCTCTGCCTAACCCATGGATGTGACCTCCTGTCAATGACAGATTATGGCAGGATCGCAGCTATTCCATGCCCCGTCAAGCTCAGTTCCATGGTGAGCACACCGCTCAAAGAATTAACATCGTCAGCCAGGCAGTGGGGCGGTTCTCTAATATTGTAAGTATAGGGTGTTGATTATAACAAATGTCAGTGAAACTATATGTTTCAGCACCTCAGTGTCCAACAAGTAACAATGTATTACAGTTATTGATTACATATTATTACATACTCACTGTGGTAACATAATTGTCAGAATATGTCAGTCTAAGTAACATTTGAGATTTTAACCTCTCAAAAGGCATGACATTTATAACCTGTTGTGTTAATAATAGTTAGGCAATAACAGTTCAGGATTGTCATGGAATCAAAATTGTTTACATATGTGGCTACATACCACATTTTAAATGACTGGATCTGGCATATATATATTATCAAAATTTTTTCAGCTAACGTACTTTAATATTTTTTTTCATTAGCAATAGTTGCAGTTAATTTGTTGCAGTTTGTACCTAATTTACGTGAGTAGTTGCTATGTGAAGGGACTTTTGTTGTCATATTTACGTTGGAGCACATCCATGTTTCATGTGTTATAATTGCCGGTAAATCTACTGTTGTTTTATTTTTATTGCTTTGCAATATATTGCTACAAACTATGGGTCATCATTAACAAGCAGATATATACACCACACCTTGTTCACAACAATATCTAAATAAATGTTTAGGTCATAACATACAGGACAGTATCATACATATATGTATAGTGTATAAAGTAAATGATGCCAGTTTTAATGTACCTTTATGCAACTTATGTGTAGCTTGTTAACCAGTACTTAATATAGTACAGTTGTTTACAACATGATTGTAGTTATTTTTGCATTATAAATGGTTCTGTGGCTGTGTGGCTGTATATTTGAATATATGCATGTTCTGTTATCATTCCATGTCATCGTGTTTCATGTACATATGTAGAAGACACCCTGAGTTAAAAGTATTTATATTAATGTTGTAGAATTGGGGCATCGTCCGAAATTTTGCCAGTAAGAATGGACCTCAGCAGCAGGAGAAACTTCATCGACGCCCACAGAACAATGAATGGGTGAGAGTCGATTGTAATCAGTGATTTATGATAATCCATTATGAATTAACCCTGCAATACAGTATGAAACATTATAATTTGTTCACTCTGAGTTTACAATGTGTTACTTGTAGAAGGTTTTGCTACTACTTATTTGATTATGCCGTTGCAAACGCACGAGAAAGAAGATATTATAAACAATAGTCACAGTTGTGCAATGCAATCCTGAGTATCTAGAAGTAAAAGTTACCTTCATTTTATTAGAGACAAAGGTTTGGCTTGCCAATATTGTGCATCCATGCACCTTATTATTTGTGAAATGACGAATGTTAGGCAATGTCAGATATTTATGATTTATCAATTCCATACAGGTTTCTCATGCTGAATAAAATTATAATTGTATCAAACACCTTTGTGCCACTTGCTAAGTATGTTAATTTTGTACACAGTATGTTTATTGTGGCATCACCTGGTAAAATGAAACTTTCCTAAACAGAGCATTAAACAGTGGTGACATATAATGCTAGGTATTGTGATTTTATTTAGAAATATCTGCATATTTACAAATAAAACAATACATAAATCACATAGATCAATGTCAATATCACCTTAACAATTGGAATGCAGCAGACGTTTCCTGTACATGTTTTATTTTGCTACAACAACATTATTCAATTATACTAGACATAACTGCAAATTCATATTACCAGTAGCCGTTGTCCACTTTACTTTTTACGAATGGCTCAGCAAATAAATGTTATGTATAAGGAGATCATGGCATTCTATCAAATAAATGTAGCCTTTATTTAATGTATGACAAATTATGTAGCAAAGTCGCCACTGTTATCAGGGTTTCTAGTAAAACTATCTTTGCACCTGTTGAAACCCACGCAAGACATGTTTCTAATACACATATCATTATTTTTTTTTTTTTTTAAGTTGAGGTAATTTCCAGTTTTGGAGTTACCGTGTTGAGAATCGGAAGCCAAACACTTAATCCATTTAATGTATTCATTAAATAATGCAAATATTGTTTCTGAAATTTAACTGTATTAATCAGATGCAGTCTAGTGTAATAATTATAGGATAACGACGGATATTTGGTGATGGAAAATTGTAAATGTTTACCCAGTATTATTCCTTTATAGTCATGGACTGGAGCCGAATGAGACGACTTCAGCTGACATCCACATCACAGACAACGATATTGACCGATCCGACTACCGTTTCACAGCCAACGACATAGTGACTAATTAAGCACCTACACCAAATAACGCAGTGTTTGCCATATAACGCTTTAAAACATTTGCTATGGCTACATGCATTTACTAACACACACAGAGTTGTCAATAAGAATATATCTTACCAGTGTGAAAGGATTCACACGCGGGTGAAATCATAGTGGTTTCAACCAAATTGTCTCACAAAAGGTTGTGGAATTTGATACTAACTGTGTAGTATAGACATAACACGCAGTTGTTCATTAATGTATTAAATGTCTGAAAGTTGAAAGAAACATAAGTGTAATGGTTGCGTGTACCAGTCGTAGACATGAAGATGTCCATTGTGAAGTGAAGATTATATCATTTGTGGCAGGTGCGTATTTACTTTCAACTCATGACTGGTTAGATTTTGTCATGGAGTTTATTATCAAATTCACTATGTGAACCCTTGGTATATTTGAAATTATGGTTATATTATTTGTATTATTGTAATGTTACTAACTAGCATTAATAAGAATACTATAAACTCTATGATATAATTAATTTGTAACAGTATTTTTTGTGTGTCACTAGTTTTACAAAACTGCCATGATGTGAACGTAAATATCAATATTTGGATGACATGAAGGTGGCATAACTCTTCCCCGTATCACTCTTTCATCAAAAACATGGAAGCAAGGAATCTGACTAAATAGTTCCCTGCTTACTGCAGTTGATTCCCATATACTTGAGTATGTATGTATTTACAGCGTTCTTCCAATAGTCATGTTAAAAATGTTTGGTGATGATTTGCAAAGACATATACCGTATTACTTATTTAATATTGTTTGCAAACTTCCTAATAACTTAAATTCGTTGGTTGTTGCATTAGATAACGTGCACATTAAAAAGTGTCGATGTTGTAGCTTCAAATATGTTTCCTATCAGCCGTTTTACCTACTTCCTGTAAGTGTAGTTTTTTTATATCGATTTTTTACCAGCAGAAATAAAAAGGAATAACATCAATAAAGATTTTATCAATGCTGATATATTAATAATTATGTTGTAATATGGTATACATAATTGTCCAATTGAATCGATTTGCTCTGTTCAAATGTTTGTAATAATGATGGTTTAGCTATACTGAACATGTTGAAGCTATGTGTAAACATTTAAGATTTACAAATAAACGTGCTGCAACATCGAACTATGATTGTCGTCGACTTTCGTGTTGTTACCAATAATAATAGTTGATATTTTTTAATTGATGCTGATCTTTTTTACTTACTATATTACGCTATTGAAACCTGACACACACGTCTGTGTTAATCCACACAATGACACACGTATCTCTGTTTTCGGACACTGGCATATGCCTACGTATCTGCCCTTGCAAAAAAAAGGCTTGCATACTGCGACCTCGGACCAGCTCCTTAGTTTAACTTGTACCTGGCCCACCGTGTGGCGCCACTGTTGTGGCCACTGCGCTCGCATGGGCAGGAACTGTCGAGATAAAACGAAATACTCCTTCCTGTTCCGGTAATACTAAGCGTAAAGGACTTTTACGGGGCACGCCATTCACTACGAATATACATAATTGTTTTGACTATGACTGACCATCACAGATAGTGAAGCCGTGTTACGCATGCACATACCAACCTGTGATGATCAACACGACTGAGATTATATTAGCCAGTCGATGCCGCCTCGCGCATATCCGGCTGCCTCGCACATCGCTCCACCCCTCCATAGTCCACCAAAGCACATACGACATAGGATTACAACAGAAGCAACGTATTTAATTACATAGACACACAGAATCATAAATGTGCATACGGTTGCAGCCGATGATGATAGTCTGCTTTCCCTAAGACGTCCTGCAACGGTTCATAGCTCAGAGCCCCCAGTTCGTCTTTACTGAAAGAAGGGAAGCAATGCTCTTCTTGACCAACTCTATGAGGTGTTCAAAGTCGACATTGCTGTGGGGCATGATGAAATACTCTTTCGATAGTTTTGACAATGTGGCGAACATAATTATAAGCACTACTATTAGCCAGCAGGCGAAGTCCGCGTTGCCATGGCAGGCTTTTGCAGCCCAGAAAGCATCGAGACCTTGCGTGGTTTCTCATTGGAAGGTAAGCTTCGGTGGCCCTGGCGAATTGCGTGAAGTCCTCCAGCAGTGCACCAAACGTACAGCCGACGGCGAACTGCGTGAAGTCCTCCCGCAGTGCACCAAACGTACAGCCGACGGCGAACTGCGTGAAGTCCTCCCGCAATGCATCAAACGTACAGCCGACGGCGAACTGCGTGAAGTCCTTCCGCAATGCACCAAACGTACAGCCGACGGCGAACTGCGTGAAGTCCTCCCGCAGTGCACCAAACGTACAGCCGACGGCGAACGGAATATTTCCCTGTGCAATGAAGTGGGTCAGATGGTGTCAGCGCCTAAGTCCTGAGTGGCCTCGCTCTTCCGGCCACCATAACTTGTATCTTCTGGCCAACACCACCTCGTGTGACTGTAAGACTGTAAGGGCCTGCGCACGTGACATGACTGATGGACCACAACTATTACAAAACGTACTGTAAAAGAAACAATGACTTCACCTTGACATCAAGTACATTTGCAAAACATTAGGTGGCGGTTTTCGTGACAGCATTCGCCGAGCACGCCGTACGCAAGACAGCACTCGCCGAGCACGCCGTACGCAAGACAGCACTCGCCGAGCACGCCGTACGCATGACAACACTCGCCGAGCACGCCGAACGCAAGACAGTACTTGCCGAGTACACCGTACGCAAGACAGCACTCGCCGAGCACGCCGTACGCATGACAACACTCGCCGAGCACGCCGTACGCATGACAACACTCGCCGAGCACGCCGTACGCATGACAACACTCGCCGAGCACGCCGTACGCAAGACAACACTCGCCGAGCACGCCGTACGCATGACAACACTCGAAGAGTACGCCGTACGCATGACAGTACTTGCCGAGTACGTCGAACGCAAGACAGTACTTGCCGAGTACGCCGTATGCATGACAACACTCGCCGAGCACGCCGTACGCATGACAGTACTTGCCGAGTACGCCGTACGCATGACAGTACTTGCCGAGTACGTCGAACGCAAGACAGCACTCGCCGAGCACGCCGAACGCAAGACAGCACTCGCCGAGCACGTCGAACGCAAGACAGCACTCGCCGAGCATGCCGAACGCAAGACAGGATTCGCCGAGTAGGCCGAATGCAAATCAACACTCGATGAACACGCGTAATGCAAGACAGCACTCGCCGAGCACGCCGTACGCATGACAGCACTCGCCGAACACGTACATCTTTCTTGATATAGGACTGTAAATTATTTTTGATGTGGGATTGTAACAATACTAATTTTTCCACTGTGTGTTATTAAACGGGAAATCTATTACCCTTTTACCTTTGTTGTTGAATTATTGTAGTTACACAAATACCCACAGTGAATCTAACGAGTACATGTCCACTGGCTCGCCGCATATTATCCAGCCATACTTCAAACTGTAACACGTTCGGTTTTCGTCGCGTTGATCGTCAACGACCACTCCGCCAAGCACGCTGGCGCGATGCGCTCGATCTCGTCAAGGAACGGACGTGACGAGCTGATAAAATCAGTGTCGTCAGCGTATTCGACGTCCAGCGGAAGGCTGAAGTCGTGATCGAAGGTCTCGAACTGCCGCTTCCAGGTAAACTGTGAACAATACCGGACTGAGGCTGTCGCCTTGCGGCGTGCCAATTGTAGTTGTTGGCAATCGCCTGTTGACAGGCGTAGCTCGAGCGAGGTGGCCGCGGGAAGGAAGCGGTTCATTCGCAGTTCCAACTTATTAATTAATTTCATTTATTCAATTTTCAAGTGCAAACGTATTGTGTTTATGCTTATGTAATAACCGTTGCTGTAATCATGCACTTATTTGCGAATCCTCTTCACATAATCTCTGTTTGATATCATCCAGAGACACGGTGGACATGATCAGAATACTATTCCATCCAAACTACTTCACCAGGTTCACAGCAACGAAACATTAGTAGCTTAAAATACAGCAACGAAGTGTTGACAAAACAGCTCCTCCGTGTCAAATGGTTGTCACACCCACTGGACAACGGCAACCGTGACGGGAATGCAGGTCCACTGGGATGAACTCGACCGAACAAACGCCGAACTCCCATCGGAAAGGCGATTTATTCTAACTCCAAATGGCAATGGTCCCAGTAATCTCGGGACATTTATGTGTTGGTTTGTGGAAAGCAATCTGGGAGTAATGGCACCGTGAATTAGTTTTATTTCTGCTACGACAGAAAATGTCATGCTGGTCACAACGTGGACACAAATAGTGGTTCACCTGTCTTATTGTGGTTACCACAAGACAACAGTCGACACACAGTGCCTAGACGCCCACACATACTGCCCAATGGTAACACGTTTAATGATACCACAATTAACAGTGATCTATGAAAAATAGAATATCTTGTGTTTGTCAGGCTATTGATACATTTGTTGCTCTTCCCGCTGTAGAAGTGCAGCGACATCCCGAGTCGTCCCACATGAGTGCAGCGACATCCCGAGTCGTCCCAACCGAGTGCAGCGACATCCCGAGTCGTCCCACCTGAGTGCAGCGACATCCCGAGGCGTCCCACCCGAGTGCAGGCACATCCCGAGTCGTCCCACCTGAGTGCAGCCACATCCCGAATCGTCCCACCTGAGTGCAGCCACATCCCGAGTCGTCCCACCTGAGTGCAGCCACATCCCGAGTCGTACCACCTGAGTGCAGCCACATCCCGAGTCGTCCCACCTGAGTGCAGTCCGGTCTGCTCTTCCGGTAGTTGTTGCTGCGTTTGTGTATGTTAAACAACAGGTTTAGTAAACAGGACACGACTGATTTATTGTTTGGTCCTAGCTGCAGTATGAAGGTCCCAGGCATTTGTATTCTTTAACAACATGACAACACTGCCTTAGCCATTGTTAAGACTGAGATGTCTACATTCTCTGTGAAGTTGTATATTACAAACGTCGTCCTGACTGCGGCGTTTCCTGATATGTGTGTTTGTTGTGCATGCAGTGGCGTGTCTAGGATCTCGCAAAGGGGGGCCAAAGGGGTGCCAAAGGGGGGACAAAGGGGGGACAAAGGGGGCCAAATCAAAAGCCAAATCACCCATGCTACCACGTAGCGGCGCAACGGAAAAAAATGCGTGAAAAATAACAATCCCCCAAATGCGACAATGTCTGCACGGATGCTGTCCAATGTCTGCACGGATGCTGTCCAATGAGAACAATGGTGAAATCTTCAGATTTGAATCTTATATCTCACCCAGATAAGCC